>CAJQZN010016543.1:0-18232 GCA_907164685.1 Colias eurytheme | reverse complement strand
AATTATGAGGCGTGCACTTTTGGATTTTCCAAATTATTTTAAAATACAATACCCATTATACTCTATATACTCTACTACACTTTGTACATTACCTACTACATCTTTATAGAATAACGACTAAAATTCATTAAATCCATTTGATGATACACTACAATTTTTCAGACTTTAAAAGACTAGGCTCTTGCCGTATTATTGCAAAGAAAAAACAAGAGCTTCACTTATTGTGCTTTTCTAAAGATGTTACAGTTTCCTTAGCAAAAATTTTCTTTCTTTTATCAGATTTCTTATGAATAAAGTTTTAAAGCAATAAATCTGGGTTTGTTTTTACATAATTTATATACAGTTCTCTCAACTTAGTAGCTTTGGAATTCATATTACCTATGTAATATGAGTTATCCAATTTTAAAAAATTGAGCAATATATTGGTAAAGATTACTTACTCTCAGAATGTGATAACGTATGAATAACAAACTGTAACACATATATTGCTACGAGTATAATGTTATGAATTAATTTTGAGGGCCTCATTATAACCCCTTTTGAAATGTGACCCGATGCGTGTCACGCATTCTTGATAACCACGTATACAAATAGCATGCATCATCTTAATACCAAAATTGAAAATAGCAATTAATATTGTGCCCATAGATTAGAACAACCTTTTACCTGTCGTGTTATCATAACGACTCATTGCAACACATAATTGGAAGTATGACTTACTATTTATTTTGCGGATGTAAAGACATCAATATATTTAAGACTTTTACGGACACAAGTTAACTAAAAATATCTAGTAGGTACAAGCTTTGAGCTCATAATATTAATGTTTGAAAATCACGCAATGATGAAAATGCACAATTTTAAAACACGAAGCTTGAAGGAACTTTATAAAATATGAAGAATTTCAAGTTATACAAAAGTAAGATTCAGACAATAGTTATTTGTGTGGAGTATATTATACTTAGTTAGTAATCTCCAGTAGGTAATGCTTTTTTATTTCTATACATACACAGATGTAGAGGTATAATATGGTATGTAATACTAAAGAGGTTTTTCATTATGTCCTAAGATAGATTAAATTCCTCAAGGTCTGGCCGGCTAGATATTCTTATCCCCATTTCATTAATAAACATGAACCAAATAATATTCAGAAACCTATCCATATATAGCAGAAATACTGAAAACCAGATGATAAAAATTAAGGTATCTTTAAATATAGACAACTTAATATAGAACATAAACTATTTATACTCGTAAGAAACTTTTATCTTCAAATTAACTAAACTTTTATTATGTTTCTATTTTTAATTTAAATGAATTCTGAGAAAGTGTATCTGCAATTTGTGTTATCCAGGGCTATAAATAAAAGTAGAGAGTAAGTAGGAAGATATTCTTATACATTATTATGATGAAATCTATAATCTTATATATAAAAATGAATCGCAAAATGTGTTGGTAAGCGCATAACTCGAGAACGGCTGAACCGATTTCGATAATTCTTTTTTTATTATATTCCTTGAAGTACGAGGATGGTTTTTATGTAGAGAAAACGTAAATATGTACCACGGGCGAAGCCGGGGCGGACCGCTAGTTATTAATATTTATTAGGAGAAACAATACTTATCGCTTTGACAGTCAACGATCAAGGATTGTAGATTAAAATTAAATTAATAGGTATGTGTTATAAACAAATCTTAACAAGTTAATGTGAAGTTTCAACTTCTTTCCTTCGCAAAAGATTTCATTTGCGTTCGCAAATAATAGATATCATTTCTTATTTCATTCATCATGCGAACAATTGTAAATATTAAATGATACATGTGGACATTACTTACTGTTAATACATACCGCCACATTTTGCAGGAACAATAGGATATAAACCTTATAAGTCATGTCGTAAAAAAATAAGTGTAATTTTTTTGATAGACACCAAAATAGGAACACAAAAGGAGGTTACCATATATAGCTCTAAAACGTTTATTTATTTGAGCAAATCGTCAACAAAATTTAATTTGAATACTTTTTATAACCTTAATGGGATCAGGAGAGACATAAATACTCTTATATATTTAAGCGGCAAGGGAATGTTATCTCGAACGAGAGCTTTATATGTTTGGAAATTCAAACACATTATTTAAAAGACAGGTTAGGATTACACCCGTTATTTAAATACAGATTCCACGCATTGATTCATTATTAAATAGGAATCTAATCCGCAAATAAACTAAGAAAATCATTATTACTATTTCTTATATAGTAAGTTCTTACGTATTCGAAGCGATGAAGGATGTTCGGTGCTAATACCGGAGTAAATTGGTAATAGACCGGGAGATACTGACACAAAATTTCGAGTCATTTGTAACAGGATGGCGGTTCTACAGGGTTCTTAGTACGCAATGACAAAAAGAAAAATGATGGTGTGAACGCTGGTACCGGCGGCTTAGTCGCGTGGGCGTTAGTCGAACTCATCGGAAAATAGCGAAAGTCAAACTATTTGTAACAGTATGGCACTTATTTTTCCTGTAAGTTTGAGGATCAACGAATATAAATACAAAATTTCAAAGATCTAGGTGTTGGAAATCTTCACTTATATAAATTAATAATAAATTTATTTTTCAAGTATGACAGCACTTTTTCCCCCTACTAGAAGTATGGCAAATATAATAATGGTTACATTTTATCAAATACTCTCCAAAAAGCCAAATGCAATACTGGTACAAAAAGATAGGCGAAATAAAAAAATTTTGCAGATTTTCGGCGGTATGGCGACCATTTGGAATCGTCCGAAAAGTATGGCATGGCGATTTTCGTAAATGGCTGCACGACGATGGTTACCTGTGCAAAAGTTAGCTTGGTACAAATGGTTGAATAATTGTTTTTTTTAAATCAACACATTCGCGTCGGTATGGCGGGCTGTAAGTCATACCGAAAAAGTATGGCATGACACTACCGCCTACTTCTTTTTTATGGGCTATCGGTAAATTCTAAAATTTTTGTGTTACAAATCGTTTGACTTTCGCTATTTTTCCGACGAGTTCGACTAACGCCCACGCGACTAACCCACCGGTACCAGCGTTCACACCATCATTTTTCTTTTTGTCATTGCGTACTAAGACCCCTGTAGAACCGCCATCCTGTTACAAATGACTCGAAATTTTGTGTCAGTATCTCCCGGTCTATAACGGCCGCGCCGGCGAGAAAATAGACATGTCATGTTATTGTTTTCAATTATTGGCTCATCAGAAGACCGTTAACGTCGCAATCTTCATGAAATAATGGGCTTGTTATCGATCATTTGTTTAACTTTTGGTAGTTTGGCCAACGATTACGGCATTATTTCTAATCAGTAATCAAATCAAATTATTCTTACAGGTTATATTCATTAAATAATCATTCTGGTAATTAAATGTCCCCCGTTGCCCGCTGTATTAAACTTTCCAATATGTTAAAACAGTTTAAACTATCTGCATTACAAATTTAATCGGAATACGTTGGAGTTGCCGCCTGAACTATTAAGAAGCATCCATCCACGTTGGAATAGAGGTTTTGATTAATGAAAGTTGTTAGGATGCATTTCTTTCTACTAAATAGATGCAATAGGTATCCTATTGCATATGGTAAATATCCGGTAATTCAATTTTGAATTTATAAAAGAGTATAATCGATTTAATGCTTGTTTTATAAACAAGAAATGATAAACCTTTTACTTATTATTAACGAGTCACAAGTAGGTACTTTATCAGTAGGATCTATATCCGAATAACGGATTGTTATGTTTCAATCGAGCTGTATAAAAATGGAAAACATTATTGACACAACGTACTTTTAAGAAATTATTATTAGAAATACAAGCGCGATTCAATAATATAATTGTGCCCAAATCCTTCCAATAAGCTGTTGCAAAATATTATTATACGGAATCATGTAGACGCCGTATTAATGTCAAAAGAATGTGAAGCCCTCTCATACTTGACAGACATATTCTATATTTATAAAGAAATGTTGTTATGTTTGTTGGAATACCTACATTATTCATTCAATTTCAAAGAAAAAATTCGTATGTCTAACATTTTTTACTATATTTGTTATATTTAAAGCTAAGGCAATATAATGAATAATCACGACAAACAATAGCAAGTTTGTTATTAAAGAAAATGTAATATATTGTAATTTGCTATTTGCTTTCTTAACATACCTACTAACATAATTTTCGGTAACACATACTTTCTATAGCAAAGGTTTAATTTCTATCAATACGTATTACGTATCTATTACATATTATATCCATTCAGACCAAGCTAAGATCTGAGACTCATTGAAATTGTCACCTACCTGCGCCTTATATCCGCCATTAAGTCCGTCTCAACGTTTGTCTCAACTAATACTTCCTATACCATTTAGTTAGACCTTTTAGTAATAACGATGAGTGTGTATAAATAATAAAATATTCAATCTATAATTACTACGTAAAAGTGGTTCTCTACCCAGCAAATACTATAAAATATTGTAAATCTATTCTAACTTTTAGATTTCGCATAATTTTATCCTATTGTTTTTTTCCTTCGTTATGTAGTAAGTATTACTATTAGTAGTACTATTTTCAATTAATTTTCGAAAAATCATTAAGCTTTTTGAATCGAGGCAAGTACACGTTATTCAAACTGTGTTTTAAATGAAATTTCCCTTGACACTAAATTGGTGAAAATGTGTTTCTAATATCGTTCACATTCGACAGACAATTCGATATTACGAAATAACAATTTCATTCTGCGGCACGCAAAGCTTTGATCACGTGTTAGCAACATGAAGAATTTGTTGGATAGACGCGTATTTGTTATGGACGAAATTGAGGTATTTTTAACACTTTCCAAACTAAAATATTTGGTTTCAAAGAGTGAGAAAAATTCCTGCTTTTATTTATTTTATAAAAGGCAAAACATAACTGATAGTAGATAATACATCTACTAATTTGAAGCCATAAGTAGAATACATCTAAGTACTTATGGCTTCAAATTTTAACGTTAAAAAAAGACAACTAATGGTTAGGGAGCCAGGTGCAAATTTGGTTCATTATTTCCTCTCAAGAGATAATTCGTCAGACGCATGAGAGTATAGTATTATAAAGCCTCGTGAACGTCAGCTGGCGCTCGGTTGGGGGGGTGAGCGGTTGTAGCCTCCCACGCACATAGGAAAAAAAATACATTCATTCATTCATTTCCTCTCAGCTAAAAATTTGTCAAATTGTAGCTAACCCAATATCTCAACGAAAAAAAATAGTCAGCTGGTTACAACATGGTGTATTATACGTCAGCTGGTGTCTCGAACATGAAAGTTAAATTTAAAGAAAAATTTATTTTTCGTTATTTCCTCTCAAACAAAAATTTACCTGATGATAGCTTATATGTAACTGTGGATAAATATATATGTCAGCTGGCTGTATCTTGGTGGAAAAACCGTCAGCTGATACGGGAGGCTACAACCGCTCTTCCCCCCAACCGAGCTCCAGCTGACGTTCACGAGGCTTCATAATACTATACTTTGATGCATTTTACTAATTACCGCTTGAGAGGAACTTGGTCATAAAATCTGCTGCTGGCTCCCGGACCATAATATATAAAGGATAATCCAACAATTGAAAGAAATGGAAAGACATAAAATACGCTTCGGAAGTCGGAACTGACAAAAGCCGAACTTATAAAAGTATCAAAACATTTAATAACTTATTGGGGCGATAAGTAATGTGAAGAATGGATTCTGAAAGTAATTCAAAGCCTCTCAATAAGCTTAGCCAGCTTAGGAATCGATAAAGGATTTCGGAAGAAAACATCCATTTTGCGGATGACTGAAGATAAATTGTAAGTAATGTAACTTTCATGAACAAGCCTTAAGTTCTCATCAAAGCAATAAGATCACCTAGTTTGATAAAATATTATTTACGATGGAAGACCTCCCTAACGGTGGTATGAACACTGAACACGTCACATCATGAAAAGTATTTTGGGCTGCCTTTTGAGGGCCACTTACTGATAAATGACTCGAATATTTCAACGGCATTGTTTCGATGACGTCACTGGTCGAATGGTTTTTATATCCTTCAGTATCTACGTATGCTGTTTTTTTATTTCTTACTATTTATTAATTCGTTTATTTAATTGTTTTTGTTAATCACATGCGACCACTGCGCGCTTAAAAATAAATACTTTTAAAGCTAGCTTCTAATTTAGTTTATCGGTGACCCTGCTCGCTTACAAATCTTTGGCCCAAATAAATTCAATAAAAAGATTCTTAATTCTATATTAAATATTTTCCTAGCTTAAATATGATAGTGCGATGACGAGTCTTAATAGAAAGGAATATTGATGATTATGGATATTGTATAAAGTGATCAATAAGAAACATCTATAATAACATTTTTAGGAAAATTGATTTATCCTTTTGTATTTGTCAATCCGTTATCCGTTGCTAAAAGTATATCTACTTATCTTCTTTCGTTCTATCCCTCATTTATCTTTTAACAATCATTAGCAGATATTGTAAATAAGTCAAAGAAAAAAATAATAATTATTTTATAATCGGTTGTCGGTTCATGTCTTCAATAATTTAATAATTATTACTTAATAATTCACAATTAATTAGATAATGCATAAGAAGGAGAGTTCTTAATCCGAATTAGTGTAATTATATTGGAGCCTTCGTTCCAATTTCTTATTAAATACGATATTGAGATACGTTTTTCAAAATGAAACTTTTTTATTTTCTACGATTTAAAACAATAAGAAAACTTACTAATAAATAAGAAGGTGTGTTTGTTTGTCATTCACATCACAATGAAGCTTTTTAATGATTAGATTTTTGTTGAAGATAATTATTTGATTGATTGATTGATAGAAGCTTTAGCGGGGCGAAACATCTGTTTTTCATGGGAATAGAAGACACTAAGATACAGTTAACGGCAAGTTTTATAATAAACACTGTTACCTACGTAATAAAAGTTAAAGTTTGCTTAACACTACTACATGTTTAAGTTTGTCTACGAAATCTTACAGCGGTCTATCTAAAACTATGAATTTCTATTGTTGTTATGTAACGTATGAGAGTGATACAATTGACAACAAACTCAATTTTCTGATGCCATATCCTTTCATCTCGCAATATTGATATGGAACAACTTGAGGTTGAATTTGCTGTTACTCAGAACCAACAGATAACGATGTTTGCGAACATTCACAAGAAGTAACTTTAAAATAATTCTGGAAGTTTTCACAATCGCTATTGAAATAGGCACGCTATGTGTGTAAAGTTTGCTTATATTATAATATATTCTATCTATTTTGTTTGCACACTATTAATTATTTGTTTTGAAATGATTAACCAAATAACAATTAAAAGAAGTAGCAGCCAAATAATGTACGATCAAATTCTAAATTAATTAAAAATTCTTAATGCATTACATATATTTTGAACAAAATGGTGCAACAACTAACTATATTAATTTAAACACTGTACTTTCAACGGTGGAAATAAAACAAGCTTTGTTATCCGAATGAGGTCACGCTCGCACCACCTTCAGTAACTTTACCGTCAGATCGTATTATTGGCACTATATTTCCAGTACGTTTCGTGTTTTGTGTGAGATGAGACAACCAAAACCCTTCTTCAATCATTCGAATCCCTCCAAACTAAAAAATAAATCAGTTCATATCAGATCTCGTCGTATAACAATTTTTGGGACTGTTTGTGCGCGGCGTGTCTCAATTACATTCCAACTCAGTAAATATTGACCAAAATAGGTTCCTAACTTATATGAAGTCAAATGCCAAACAGTTTGTAAGTTATTTTGATGCAAACTGAATTGATTGAGTTTACAAAACTTCCTACTGTCAATCCGAAATATCAATTCAATTTATATTCAATTGCTCCAAAAACAAAGATGTTGGCAATAACCATGAAATAATTCCTAGTTATCTCAAAATACGATTTGTTCAATCATTTGTTTTGTTGAATAAGCCGCTTATATTTTTTATCGTTATAATAAAATGAAGATGATAGAAACATGAAACGTTCATGATATTAATTTCTAGTTTTTAGATTTAGTACTTATAGAATTCCTTTAAAACAAAATATTATCTCATAGTTACAAGAAAAATTACAGTTTATTCATTTATTTATCTACTATATTCTGAGTCGCTTGCCCAATACCTTAACGAAAACTGCCTATTCAACATGACTTAAGAATTTCTTTTCATATGTGCTACAACTTATCTATGTGGAAGAAATACATCCATCACTAACTACATAGTTAATTCCAGGAAAGACGCAATCAAATACTTTTTGTGTAAAAAAATATTTTTGTATTAATAACAGTAGGAATAAATAAATAAAGTTATGTTAAATAAACTAAGTAACGAAAGCAGGAATCGATTGAACTTCTAGAGACCGATTACGTTTAATTAAATGCCAAGAGAACTGTGATAGAGGTGCCTAATCAGTTATTTTATGTAAAAATAATTTATAATTTATCTCATCATGATCAAATCTATGATAAAACTTATATTTACCTATCCAATTGATTGGTTTTATTGTTATCTAACAAAATAATTATTCATGTGAAAGCGACTCTTAAATTCTAATAAAAATTCTCACGTCCATCAGGAATCTCGTGATGAACCAATTTCTTTTGATAACGGTTTTTCCTTGTACGGAGTTCAAATCAATTATCAAACTCTTCCATTCGATACCCCAGTCGCCACTCTAGAATATTTTCTAAATTAGATTTTCAAGCACCTGATCCATTTATCGATTTCGTCCCCTTTACTTATTCCAACTCAAATATTTTGTTTCTCTTATAACTTTTCAAACTTTAAAACTTCATGGATTTATATCATCTAAGTCCTCATCATTAAACTAACATTTAAATAGCGACCTAGTGGATCCGTTGGCCCACAAAATTAATAGTATCGATGAATATCCTAAGAGTTTAATTAAAAGTTAATCATCCCTGATCGTTTGTTTATCGAGTATATATTATATTATCGAGTGTATATCAAACGAAAATTATTTAGCCGCAACAGTCTTCATTAGCTTCATATAAATATAAAGTTCGGAACTATTGTACCCAAATTGGTATTTATAGATGTATACATATAAATAGTACTCAATTGAAGTAAATTAATTGACTTCCATCTACCCCATTTAATCCGTAATTTTTATCTGATGAAAAGAGACACGCACGTGTTTCACTACAAGCTACTTAAAATCGTACACGTGATATTGGTTCACCATGTGCGTTTAATATTTACGTAACTTTATCCAAACAATGCCTGTCTTATGTAAGTATATGTACATTTTGGGAAGGTTTTTACTTAAATAAACTACTTAAGATTTCTTCGTATCTTGATATTGTAGCAATGTGAATAACTTTAGCTAATGTGTAAACAAAATTTTGGAGCTCCAAGCTCTCAGTCAGCTAAATGGCAATAAATATTGTTTGTTATCAAAACATATGTTTATTTGTATTTCTGCTCCTAATTCTGAAATTTGGAAGAATAATTGTCAAGAATTTCTAAAAAAAAGCTTTATACACGATAGGTATAGGTGACTGCTCGTAATTAAGTTGTTACCTGTTAGGTAAATTAAAGGTAGAGTATTATTTTATTTGAAGAACTAATAAAAGTATGCCTATGTATCATTTGTTTCTGTTCTGGCTCGAGCCGAGCTCGAGCTTACGCAGCTTAAACGCATTAAAATAGAATTTTATATGTAGTTTGTTTTTTTTTTTGTATTCGCATCAAAATTTATAAACTTTTCAGTTCAAATCTTAATCGTTTGATCCATTTTATTGTGATAAGATCCTTGGCCACATTTCAATGACCGCATATAAATTTGGCAAGTCCACCTATACATCTTTCTTTGAGATTGCAAAATTACAGTACTAAGCCACTACTGTTTTTTATTCGTAGATAAATTCGCATTCAGAAAATGTAAAACAGAAAAATTTAAAAAAAATCGCTATATTAGGATAAGGAGCGCTACCCTGTCCTGATAAGCGCATATATCCTTTTAATTACCTCTTATATCCAATATATGTACATCAAAAACATTATTTAAGAAAAGCAAGATTGAATTTTATCATCTGCACATTATTTAATATTTTACTTTTTTCACATCGACGTATTTTATTTATTACTGTATAGATTAAAAAAAAATCAATTTCCAAATTTAAGATCACATAAAAAGAGAACGTTCTCGGTCATTTCATTTATTTATTTAATATTCTATATTTTATTCTTTGAAATGCTTTATGGATGTTAAACTAACAAATTTTTAACAGCTCAACTTTTGATAAAACGACTCAGTTCCGATCCGGATAAAAACGTAATAATTTTAATATCTTTTGTGTGCTAAATTTATACATGAGCATAGCATGAAAGCAATAAAACTTAACTTATCGAGAGTGGTCGGTTAAAACTATTTAATTTAAATTCCTTTGTTGAAGTTATTGGAATTAGGTGATCGTTAATAAAATAAACGGTCAATAAATATGAATAAACAAAACACAGACGTCGTTAATCCGTCAGGTCTGAAAAAACATTGCCGTAGTGTATAAAAAAATGTTAGAACCAATATAGGAGTACGTGATCTACATAATATAATAAGTATTACTGTTGTTACTAATGTTTCCTGATTTTTTCTGCTTTGGTTGGTGTAGTATCTGCATGAAAACAATAGATTATTTCAAGCTGAAACATCAAGCTGTTGCTGTACAAAACGGTCCTATCAAATCATCAACAACAATAATTCTTATTCCGGATTCCTTGTATTCTCGTCCTGTTTCCGTAATTGCTTTTCATTTTAAAAATATGGCTTGAAGATATAATTTTGAATTTTGTACTTATACTGTATGTATAAGTATACTGTATTTTACGGCACGGTAAAGCCTATTAAAGTGCTTTGGCAGAAAAATTACGCAAGATTGATCACGATATCTTATTAATAGTTATTTTTATCTTTTATAATTAATCGCATTATCTATTTTATTAATTCTACGTAAAATAGGTTCATTTTATCAATAAATCAATCATTTTGTATTCATAAATTGGCTATCGGACGACAATTTGTAGGTACGATTAGATTATTTTAATTAATACCTTTGATTAGAAGCAAATGTGATTTTGTAATAGACTACCGCAAATATTTTGCCATTATAGTAACGTACGTCAAAAGATAGCTTAAAAAAGTTTAGATTCATTGTTCGAAGTGTTTTAGTTATGTTAAAAAAATATACCCGTCTACCGACATAAAGTCCAATTTATTTCTTAAGACGCTCATTTTTATGTTACTAAAAAGAACTTTGACCTTATTAATTAAGACTTTTCTGATAAAAATAGTAGTATTTTATGAACTCCCTGACACAGAAAAATAAAGCTTTGTGCGCTAAATGAAGCTGAAAATTGATGATTATGTATTTTTCTATGAACGGTAAATGGAAAAGCTTCAAATATAAGGATGGCTGCAAAAACTAATATTTGGAAGCGGCATGTTTTTTTTCTGTTCGTTTGTCAAAATCTATCCGATCGGTTGTTAAATTCGAACGTGAAGTGAAGGTACAATAATTAATATTAAAAAGTAATATTAATTCGATGTGTGACGGCTATCAATTAGTTTTATTTTAAACTTTTAAAATCTGTTAAACTAGATATTACTTCTGAAAATCAGCGCTGCAGTTGTGTTTGGCACTGCAGTAAATTATGCCACATTTGACTTCACACTAAGGCGCAAACATACTTACGTATTTGATTAATTTATATATAAGTATGTAGGTCCAATTTATTTGATGACAAATAAAGGTTCTAGAATGAATTAATATTTATCAAATATTTTGAACCATGTGAGTTGATAGATAATTTTTAAATTTAGTAGTTTACAATATTTTAGAGCTTAGTATATTGCAAAGTTTTCCTAAGGATACCTATATGTTATTTAAAAGTTATAATTCAGAACCTTTACGATGAAAACGATTTCTAGAGGTAATTAAAAATTATTAATACGCAATATAAAATAAATGCTTTTAGATTTTATACTTTATAATTGATATATTATTAAACACAAAACAAATGAAATACAATCCGCTACCGAAATAGGCGAATTTTCCTTTATAAAACTAACCAAGGCCTTGATAAATATTTCAACCGCAACTTGTGACGTATATCGGGAGCGAACAAAGTTTCACACATGTTTTGTGGCCTAATGAATACTTGTATGTTTGTTTGGAAAATAGACGATATATCACATAAATGTACCCAAATTGTAAACGAGCTTGATACTGGAATATACATAAACTCCAGTTTCAACCTACACTTCTTTAACTATAATTTTCATATTTTTAACATATCCATCTTATTAATTCATGGAGAAATAATATGGACTTTTATATTTAATGCTTATTTTTTTTTATTATTGCGGAGAAATTCGCCCGCCGGTTTCGGAGATTGTCGGAGATTGTCTTTCATATATTTTCCTTCACTTTTCACAGTCGCGGAATTTTAAACGAAGGTACTCAACGATCTTATTTTATTAATGCATATATTTCGACATATAATTAAAATGAATTTTCAGCATTCTTCATATAAAGGCATTCGTATTATTTTTTAGGACTCGCGCGCGACCGGCTCTACCTTTATAATATGTACTTTAAAAAAATGAATCCTAACGAAGAAGAAAACTTTTAAAAGTTCATTTTTTTTGTTTCTGAATATAATATGTATTTAAATAAATGAAAGCAACTTACCCTTGGGTGTGAACACTATAATATATCTTCTTATACAAACATAAGCAACTAATTCATTTTAAAATTCAACATTTAATTTTAATTAATAAAACAATAACGTTTTACACGCATGAAATACTATTATCAATACTTAAACTTCAAAACTATGCAAATTTGAACAACACTAAACTTTATTAAGTACTAATTTCAAAAAGTTTACTACTCGATAATATAAGAAAATATGAAAATTAATTGTTTTCCCGCCATTAATTATGCGCCACAGATATTATTGTAAGTTTATTTTTTTTTAATTTGCTACGACAGCGCGCAACATTTGCAAGCAGCCAGTGTTTGCAGCCGTGATCGCGTAAAGTCGGAGAGAAACTGCTGTCGCGGGTACATGCCGCACCCGCCAATGGCTAGACGGCACATTTGAGATTCTTCTCTGTTTGTATGTTTCGCGCAAACGTAAATGCACTTGAACTTGAAAGGATACTTCCCAATAAATAGCTGGGCTGTGCATTCTATTTTGATCATCTCGTATTTATTTATTTTTTGACTGAAATATTTAAACAAAATTTACATCTTATCCAAGATCTTATCTAATCTCACTTTAATCTCATGTCACTTGTCTTTCATATAGTTTATTTATTTTATTTTATCAAAGAAGAGCTATTTTTATTCGGTGAGTATCTTTTATCCGATTGTTATTGAACTTTGTGAATGTTTGTGATTGTGATAAATGACGCGTACCTTCGTACCGTGAGATTTTCTCCGTGAAGACACATTGTTAAAGAAAACCACTTGTTGCTTATTAAAAAAATTGGTTATTTTTTGATGTATTTTTATTTAGTGTGATTTCAATTTTGACACGTAAATTGTTGAAAATACAAACGAAATGATTTCGGATTATAAAAAAATCTCAAGAAAGGAGAAAATTGTAAAGCAGTTTCTACACTCTTTTGTTTTTTGATTAAATAAAATATGTTTTTTTACAGCTAAGATTTTAATTAAAATGGAAATAAAGATGAGATAATTAAAAAATAAAAGACTATAACTACCGACATTATCAGCCGTACAAATAAACGAGTTATAACATTTTATGAAAAGAATAAAGTAAGAATAAGGAAAAATCATACAAATAAACACGTAATAAATGAAACCTATTATAACTTCGTAATAAGTATTCATACTAATGCTATTTCGTCCTTATTCCGGCTACCTCCCTAGTATAAGTCTGACATAACTGAGTTATAACGTATTTTTTAGTACATTGTGCTGTGTTTTACAAGTTTTAGAACCTATTTTCAATCTAAATTTGAGATAATAGCAATGAGAATAATACGAGAAGTAGAAAAAGTTGAGCAAATTAATAATTTCATTACGTACCTATTGAAATGGAAAATTTAGTATGAAATGTCAAAATATACGAAATTATGAAAAACTCTTTTGATATTTATAATGATTTATTTATTTACGACATGCGCCAAACCATACATACATAAAACACTTATTTCTAAACTTATCACAATAATATAAACTTTCGTTGAAAATATAAATCTTCTAAGCTTGGAGTTGTATGTTTTGAGTACCAGTTATTTGGCAACTCTCTATCTCAAGGTGGGTTTATCTTCTGTTCTCCGGATATTGGATAGGGTTCTCTTTCATTTGCTTGCATATTTAATGATATATTTAAATTATTTCAAATAAATATTTAAAAAATAAACAAACAGAAAATCGTATGATGAAACTTCACAACAAATTCGACGAAGTCAAACGAGCGTCAAAATGACAGCACCAAGGTTTAACCGTAGACAATTTCAATGTTTTTCATAATTTTGTGAATGAATTGCTACGTTGCCGCTCCGCGCCTATTGCATAGCGTGAGCATAGTTACATCGACGTTATTCCAAATTTATTTGTAAGAAATTATGACATCCTTATTCTTTATTTATTCTTATCATATCTATGCATTGCATAAGGTTTGAATAAGCAAGTTTTTATTTGTACGGGTGTATATTTTTTGCGCTCGCCTAAGTTTGACTAATTTTCTTTGGTATACGTAAACTTCTAGTTTTAACTTTAAATTTTGTTTGTTTACATATTTTTCTGCTATAATATGAGTGAAGAACATACCTAATTATTTACTCCATTATTATAATGACATGTCGTACGTATCACACGGTTCGTAATGTGACGGAAAATACTGTAATTTCGTGAGTATAATACGATTTTGGGAAAAAGACGCTCGTTACCTTCACTCGAAACGACGTTCCTTATTTCAATATTGTAATAGGACCTTAAAACAAGATTCTCATTCTTCATCGTGTTATGATTGCGATTTATTTAAAAATAAATCGTAAAGAGCGGATAAGGGAAATGCGGGAAAAAAAATAATATTTAATTTATGCGTAAGTTAAGGAATTCAAATAAAAACGTAGCAGGTAAAAATTAAATGAAGTATATCTATTTTTATACACATTTATTAATTTATTTTCATATTAAATATCCATTGATACCTACATATTATTTTTTATAAAATAAATATTTGAAGCTCTACCACGGCTTTGTCGTAGCTAAACTAAAAATTACTGTTCCTTGTAAACTCCATTTAATTAGTATGTTGATGAATACTAAAAATAAATAATCAAGTTTGGTGTATAAGTATAAACAGATAATTCACCAACGAAACAACGTGCTGTAGAGTTTCAGTGATTTACTCGATAAAAGTTTGACACAACGCACGACCCTTTTCCCCGAGGGCACTGTACATATCGCACGATTTTCCCTACTCAAAAAGGGCTGAAATACGTCATCTGTGTAAACTGAAAAATAATGTATACCTATTTATATCGTTATATTATTATCTTTTTAATCTGTGCCGTTAGTTTAACATCATTTTTGTAACTATAATATCTTAGACATTAATTAATGGGAACTACAAACAAAGAATATTCGGACTAATATTATTGGGCTGTTATTCTCAATATTTGTCCTATATGACAAATATATTATATGTATATGACAAAATCAGCAAACCTTTATGTTAATGAATCATAAATACAGTCTGAAGTAATACAAATATTACTTGTACGAATAAAAATATATCCTCTTATTCCTTGTTCTCAATGTAATGATTTAAATGTATGTGGAAAAATATATATAGTATATAATATACTAATTATATATATAGTTCCCGAACAACTGCGACATTGGGGCCTTCAAGAAAAGAGCTTATTCGTCCATAAAAGGCCGGCAAAGCACCTGCAACACTTCTAGTGTTACAAGTGTTTATGGGCGGTGGTGACCCACCCGCCATATGCTTGCTCTGACATAAAAAAAATATAGCCTTTCCATGACGGAATTCATTTTCATCAGTTTTAATTTTTAAACCTGACACAATCAGACTTCAGAAATACTGAAAATATCCAAATGTTCATTAAAAATTAAAATATTTGAATTCAAGTGATTATAGGTTATTTTCCATTTCTGGGATATTTGTATATAATATTTGATAAGTAGCGAGTCAATGCAAATGACATCGAATTAATTATTATCTTTAGAGGGCTTTTTATGATACCGCAGATGTGCCTTCATTAATATACAATGGAAATAATAAATCTTGGTAGTGTATTTCATTTATATCGCGCATTATGAATAGATTCTCTGAGTTAAGTAGAAATTTAGAACTGTTTTAATTACATTTTGAAATTAAAGACTATTGAGTGGATTTAAATGCGTGATAATTATCATAATATTTTTTTCTACAAAACTACATTAATAACAATAATTATTAAATAAATAAATATTTCAGGATATTTCACACACGGCACACTCTGATCTCATAAGCTACGCTTTTCACTTGTGTTACAGCAGTTACGGTGCATTTAGATCAAATGAGCATAGAGCTAGAGCTAGAGCTAGAGCAAGAGCATTCTTTCGTGATCTTTAAGTGTAAATGAAAACTCGTATTCAGTATTGTTTATTTAGAACATTGCATAGAATCTTTTCGAAAGCACTAAGAACAACAAAAGAATGCTCTACGCCTGTTTACACTTAAAAAATGTAACCCCTAGTGGGGTTAGAATGAGCATTCGCTCCTTTGATGTAAATGCACCGTTATGGAAAACAAATGTCGGATAAAGATACGTACATAATATACAGGGTGTAATCGTTAAGTGTACACAGGCGATTATTAATGTAAAATGTTTTGTGTTTTTTTTTTTACTTTAATGATTTATATTATGAATAAACCTTTTATATATTTTAATGTATATATATTGGTTTTACACGAGTATTATACTCGTGGAAACACCAGAAAAAACACTAAGATAGTAAGAAATAATGTTTGACCCTACGAATATTTACGGCTTCAAGACGATCTGCCTGTCTAGCCTCCATTTGAACTAAATATTTATTACATGACCTACACGTAAGCTCTCGCAGTGCTAAATGACATTAAAATTCGTTCAGTCGTTTAACGTTTTTGTGCCTAGAAATGGACACGGATTCATCTTATATATAAAAATGAATCGCAAAATGTGTTGGTAAGCGCATAACTCGAGAACGGCTGAACCGATTTCGATAATTCTTTTTTTATTATATTCCTTGAAGTACGAGGATGGTTTTTGTGTAGAGAAAACGTAAATATGTACCACGGGCGAAGCCGGGGCGGACTGCTAGTTTAAAATAATTTTGGATCTAATAATGATACGTATGAATGTTATATAAACAATAATAAATAACATTTCATATCTATTCTTACTCTATTTTCACGTAGAACAAACTAGATTGATTTAAACAAATTGAAATCACGCTCTAATAAATAAATGTTATTGAAATATTACAAAATCTTTAAGCCTTTCGAGATGACTAGACACGCTTTGTATTGTTTAAGGATTTTTAAGAGATTACACTTTCAAAAATTTAGACTTTCATAGTTAAAGGTTGCTAGGAAGATTAAGTACACCAAGATGGAATGATATGAATATTTAATTAAGTAGGTACTTTACAAATAATGTTTTTCCACATTACTTTACCGTGGAAGGTATACGGAAATTTGATACCTTATGTTTGTATAATAAACCATACAACGAGACAATTTTAAAGTCGTTTAAATTATGAGATGTTTCACCGCATCATAAAGGAGCCTCGTAACTATCTCCAGCAATAAAATTCATAAAATTTACATAAAATTGTCCCGTTGCATTTATAATATTAGTAAGGATAAGGATTAAATACTCGTTAACAAATACAGGGATAGGTATTTTATTTAAGTTGGTTAGGTACAAAAAGTTTTAATCGTGAGCTATCTAGCAAACTTTGTGCTATGCTAAATTTAAATTTACACCACTTTAAAGAGCAGAATACTTTATAGATATTCCATATTTCGTATCCTAAACTTTGTAGGTATTCGCACTGTTATGGGAGGTGAAATAAACCTCTTTTTAAAAAAAAAGAATTTAT
>CAJQZN010016541.1:0-20234 GCA_907164685.1 Colias eurytheme | reverse complement strand
TAATTTTAATTTGTATAAAATAATTAATGGTAATCCGTTAAAAATATCAAAAATTTAATAAAACGTTTGCAACAAGGATAATTATTATATACGAAAGATTATACGTTATTATTTGTGTTTAAATTCTCAATAAAGGTCGAAATTATCTTGTATTCTTTTATTTCTTAAATACTAGATACAAATTAAAATTAGCTTACCAGTCGTAAATCCTTCGTTTTGTAAAGAACAGCGGTGAGGTTATCCTGTGCCATTTTGTACGCGTGCGCGGTTCACAACTGTCAGTGCACTACAGCTGTGCCAGTGTGGAGTGTGGACTGTGGATTTTATTGATAATACTGTATTAACTATTAAGGGTATTTACATTGCATGCTTTCAAACGCTTTTCAGCAAAAAAAAAAACAACATTTGTTCCAGTTACGTAACATTTTCGAATTGGAACCACTTAGAACGTTAATTTTTATCACCGTCACGGATTTGAATTAAGAATATTCAATATTCTCACATTACTTTTCAAGTTTTTTTTTCAAGACAATGTCTACGGTCTTTATCAAGGGCAATAGAAAACGCGAACAAGGTACATTCCAGTTTTGAATAAAGGACGGTCTAGAAACTTTGCAAAAGGTTATTTTTTTTTTAAACTAACGGTCATAATGAGTCATCGGAATAAGAATACCGTTTCAGATTTTTATTAAAGCCGTTTTAATTGTGTTCTACATTGTTGTTTCCATACTTACTTATTTGTTATTACCGTGTTCGTGCAATAAAATTTAACAGTGTTCGAAAATCTTAACTAATATGTCCATTTAATGATTTGTTTCTGCGGTGTTTCCTTCATTATTTCCAAGCATTTTAAATTAACATCAACCGAAAATCAATTAAAAACATACACATATTAACTTATTAAGCAACCAAAGTTTACTAATAAAATAACCGCATATAACCGCGTGGTGTAGTAACAGCCTAAATAAAAAATAAACGTGTAGTTGTAGTGCGTGGGGTGGTGTGTGTAATGATAAAAATGAATGGACTGTGGTCGAAGGCGCGGCTTTTCGTCATACCACGTGACCAAACTGCCGCGGTCGGGCCCCTCACACGATAACTAATTAACTAGTTATACCCGTTATATCGCTATTTCAATAATTCGTCAATAATTTGAATTATTAGTGACTTAAATTGATTCTGTGATATTTAAAAATATTCAAAACACGGAAAATTTTAAAATCGATTAAATAATGTGAGACGCGGATTTGGAATACCGCCAGTTTTAAAACCATTCTTGTTACTAAAACACTAAACTTACGTGCTATTTTCTGCGCTAAAACAAAAAGAAAGTATTTTCCAGCGCATAATAGTTATTAGTTTTAAATTTAAATGACCGTTAACTTAATTTTTTCAAATAACATTATGTAGGTAGGTAATTACATAGGTACTAATTTTTTGACCATTAATTGCCTTGTTTTAATTGAACAATATGTATAAATACTCACCAACGAACGCACTCAAATATTCATAGCTCTATCCGGGATTTTTACTTCACACAATAGCAGCATAATAAGTAGATACACACTCATATTATAAACCATTTGTTTGTCCGTCCGTCACCTACAAACATCTGTTATCTGCTTTAAAAATGTAAAATCTTATCGCAAATTGAAGATTCATTCGTGCATTATTTTATGCACAAGTACATATATGTACGCGCGAGCGAAGCCGTGAGAACAAACTAGTGAAGAAGAAAAAAGAACATGTTATCGCATAGTTCAAATTGACGCACGGGTTTAGCATAGCAATTGCTGTAAATAACTTTGGATAAGCGTCCGCGTGACCAGGTTTTCAACTCAAAAATATCCTCTATTGTACTATTTACTATAATATTTTAATACAATGTGGTAATGTAAGATGTCTAAGCAAAGGTAACATTGTAAAAAAAATGTAATACGTATACATTGAGATAATATTAATATGGAGACGACACCGCCTACATCACTTATGTTCCACTCAACATACGTCATGTGACGTATGTTGAGCGGTATTTTTTAATGGTTTTAAAGTGAAACGCATCAAACATGCCTTCGTGTGTGTTACGATATTGCACAAATAATACAAATAATACGGAAAAGTGCAAAGGAATAACTTTCATCGTTAAGTACCTAACTAGATAATAATTTTTAAAACTTAGAGCAAAAAAATGGCGCACAGATTTTGTTCGTGGTGTCTCCTCCATACGTAGTAATATTATCTCAATGTACGTATATTGCTTTAATAGTGCTGAATGACTTTTTTCTTCAATAAATATTATGTATTTTTAACGTTGTTACATTGTTTATTGTTCCTTTTAATTAGCGACAATAACAAAACTAATGTTTCGCTTTGAGTACAATCGTAGAATTCTATTCATTCAGAATCACATCTGTGCATTTTTGGCTCAATGGGGCAGCTGAGCCAAAGCTGAGCCAATGCAGTCGTTGTCATGGTAACGGGACTATGATTGGAACGATTGGAACAAAGGGCTTGTTGACCAAGGCTTGATCATAGAACTGTGACTATAGTGAGTATAATATAATGTTTACCTACATAAATCGAGAAAAAAATTATCATCAGATAATTGTTTTTAATTATTATTGTGCAATGCAAATACACAGTCAGAAGTAAAAAAGCAGCCAAGTTCGAGTCGAACTCGTCCAGGGGTTCCGTATACGACGACACGTGAAATAAAAATAAGTAATAACTACTTACTTACTTACGTTAAAAACACACGTTACAGACTTCAAAAACGGAAAAGTAAAAAATAAAAAAAAAGATTTGATATTCCTTCCGATTCCATCATCAAATCAGCTCTATGTCATGATAATGTTTCATCGCTATCCAATTTACATATATATACGTTTACAAAATTTCATCTCAATCGGTTACCGGTTAGTGAATCAAAGTAACTTGCTAGATTTCAATTAGGTAAGTCGAGATCAGACAAAAATGCTCATAAAATAAAAACTTTTCCTTTCCGAATAAAATTTTTATGGGACCAATTCGACACCATTCCGCATCAAACAAAAACGGTGTACATACATTCAAAAAAAATATACCGGCTGAATTGATACCCTCCTCCTTTTTTTGAAGTCGGTTAAAAATGATATATTATGTATGTGTAAGGTTGGGTCGCCTAAGATCGGACGCATATGCCGAAAATTTTATACGTACTGTATTTTTTATTTTATTTCTCATGATTCGATGTCGTTTTTCTGTTGCGGTCAACTGTAAATTGATGACAAAGAAATATTGTTTAACCCCTAATTTTTTGGTTTGCGTAGATGCTATCTATCTAAGCAAATTTAGAGCCTAAAAAGCAGACTTTTTTCGACTTACCATAGTGAAGAAAATAACAGTTCGGCCGAAGATCGGACTATGTAGTATCTTCACTTCTATGCGTTTAATAATAATGTTAACATTAGGAAAACATCCGGACTTACGTCCATACATTGAGCATCAATGATTGAGTCAGGAAATTCCTCAAAAAATTTGACAAAGAAGTTTTTTTTTTATTGCGTTTTTTTAGTCCGGTCTTCCCTCCTCATCCTAATTAAGTTTCTCAAACTTTTATCCTCCGTGTTCTAGGACTAAATAATGAAAATGTACCTAAGGTCTGATAGTCATAGCGTCATTGGATAGTTAAATATATTAAAAGTTAATAATTATTGCGCATTATTGCATAAGGCGCAGTCAAGAGCTAAACTTCGGTCCGATCTTCGGCATTGGGAGGGAAGATCGGATCTTGGGTTGTGAACGTCCTAGGCGTAATCAAAGTATACAGATGGAAAGAGGATTCGCTAATTCTGCCCAAAAATAATTAATTACATTATTTCAATGAAAGTACTCTCCACAATGAGCCATCAAAATTTTGTAGGTAAGATCGGATCGACGATTTTCGCCACAAAATACACCTTTTCTGCTGAATCACCTGTGTACACGTCCCGTCTGGTCGCTGGCCGGCCGCAGAGTGAAGAGAGGGGCAGAACAAAATGGCGGATCTAGTAGTGTTGGTAGCAGTAGAGAATATTGCCTAGTTTGCGAGTTATTCCATGCATCCGATCTTATGTCACATCCGATCTTAGGCGACCCAACCTTATTAGTAGTAGCACAATATCATTTTCGAAGACACGTATACGTATATTGTATGGGTTTGTTTACGGAACCCTAAAAATAGATATAGGCAACGTTCTCAAGGAATAATTTTATCTTATAGGTAAATGCGTCATTTTGGATCTATTGATATAAAAAATGCAATTCATCAGTACTTAATGGTACTTACGCCAATTAATTTAATTATTATCAAATTTTTTTGTCATTAGGTCATTGATATAGAAATTTTGATATAGGTATCTACTTGTAGTGTATCGATATACATAGTTCGAGAGCTATTTCTTCGTCATTAATGTTCCTTATTCATAATTTCATAGGCCTGTAAAAAGTGCGAAAAATATCCTTAATAATTTCGTTTTTTCTTTTTAAGGTTCGCCATCCTAAAAATATAAGATTTTTTTCTAAATTCAAGTTAATGTATAACTACTTAAGCATTTTTTCTTTCCTGCTCAATAATCATTGCTCATGACTAATTTGATAAAAATATATCGGAACATTATTGTATATATAACAAAATAGGTACCATAGGTAGGTACCAATGCAAATGGGATGATACTTTTAAACTTAGCTTTAAGGCTTTTACATGCGCTAATAACCTTGAGGATATGGACGGATCTCAAACCTCTCCCCCTGCACCTTCTTCTTTCCTCGCATTTTGTATTTAAAAAGATACTAATCAGTGAAACAAAAAATCCTCGTCAGGGACTGTTGTGTAACTGATAATTTATTAAACATAAAATTTTCAGAGCTCTAAGTCAGCAGGTTACGAAGTTTATAGAGTATTTGCGGAAAAATCGATGACCACGGCACATTTTTTTTCTAGAAATCTATTAACTTTGGAAAAAAGTCCTCGCGAGCAATTAAAGATCACAGACCATCCTATTTTATATATTTTTTTTGGTATTGTGCTTTATGTTGTACCAGACTTTATAGAGGTTGAACATAGTCGAAATTGCCGGGTAACGCCTTAAAACATTTAAATGACCAACGTCGGCGCGCCACCGGCCACGTAAATTTAAAATAGGTTCATGACTTCATGAGTAGGTAATGAGTATGTATAACTATTTTTCGTCACATTCGACGCTTGGTCGTAAAATAAGTGCAAAACAAGTGAATAGTACGTCATCGTACGTCCAAGGCAAGGAGACCCGCCAACGGGCACGACCTACCACGTCAATGACTGCCCCTGGTAACGAAAACAATTTCGACTTTAGATAACTAAACGTTTTAGATTAAACGTTAATAATTCTCTATTATGGCATAAGTAAAGAGAAAATAACATGCTAAAAATAAAAAAATACCTAACTTTTGTATGTTTACGAAAACATGATCGATTCTTGCTCAGTTGCAACAAATAAGATAAATTATAATAATTATAATTTATACCTATTTACAAATATTCTTATTTACAAACATACTTATTTATAGGTACTTATTTACAAATATGCTTATTTATATTTATTATAATTTATCTTATTTGTAACTGAGCAAGAATCGATCATGCTTTCGTAAACATGCAAAACTTATTTTTAATTTATTTAGGTAAACATGTTATGTTCTCTTTACTTAGGCCCACTTAGGCCTTATTAGAGAAATTGTACATATATACATTGTACACATATCAAATCATATTTTATTCCTTTAAATTCATGACGCTATAATTGCATTTTATGGTTCTGAAATATAAGTACTTAGGCACTTGAGTATTTATCATGCTGTTACACAATACATTTTTATAATGCCATTTAATAATGGGATAACAAGGTATTTAACATTTGAGATAAGTATAATATTTAAATGGAGCTAATAATATTATATTGACGGGCTGTTATTTATCTAAAAACACGCAAGGTTACATAAGTGTATACCTACTGTATAATAAACAAGATTTTACATACAAACACGCTTATAATTAGAAGAGATTTATGTCTACATAAGACATAAAAACAACTTTTTGAACGCTTAAAGTAAGCAGTTTTCTTACGAGCGCGGAGCGATACAATGGACTTAGAACATTATTGCCACGGAACAAGGTTCTAATTTCAATGAATATTTGATACAACACCGATTGGACATTTTTGACGACCTTTCATGAGTCTGTTTAATAAGGAAATATTCAATAAAACACAAATTCTACATAAATCTTTATTTATTCATCCCATCCCCACAACCCGTGGCTTTCTCTTATCGTCTCTCTATTATCTCTTCTATGTCTTGTAACTGCACTGGCTTCTCCCTTCGCAATCGCCTTCTTCCTCTCCATTTTCTTCTGTCTTTGTTCTAGATTCTTCTTAACTTGCTGCTTTACCACATCTGGTGCTATAGTACTCGCAGATGTATACGATCTCATTGACCTTACGTCCGACAATGCTTTTTCTATCATCGCTAATCTGTATTTCTGCGAGTTTTTATCTAAATCGCTTCCAGAATCTTCTATTTCTTCCGTTTTATCTTCTGTTTCTTTTTCAATCTTTTCTGTACCTTCTGTAGTTTCTTCTTCGTTATTTCCATTTTCGATAGGCACTAGTTTAGGTATTTCTTCGTCTAGATTTAGTTTAATAGTTTTCGCGGCTAGGGTGTGTATAGTTTCGTCGTGTTGTATGGACGCTTCAACCTGCAAGAGATAAACAATTCAATTGAATTGTGATAAAGGGGAGGTCGGGGTTAAAACTTGATTATTTATCTTGTATGTGAAAACAAAAAAAAAAACAAAAACAAAAGTGAAGCTTTCTTATAACTTTGTTATTTTAAATACAATTTTAGTCGAAATGTATTGTGATAAATAAAATTCGACTTTAGGTTACCCTTAGGAAAGTTTACACAATCAAATTTAATATATATACTGAAACACAAAGAAAAAATCATAAGACATTACATTCACTTCCCAGCCATATTAGGACACAAAAAATCGACATTTAACCAAATAATAACATTTATATCTCACCTGACGTCTAAGTGTATCGATTTCATCTTCAGACACGTTAGTGGTGATCTCTTCACTCTGTTCACCTTCATCTTCACTGCCTTCATCACCGCTCACTTGGAGACCGATGCCCATTTCCTGTGAACAATATTATAATATTGTCGTCAAAATATGTCCAAGCAGCATTGTATAAAACATTCATTGAAATATACACCTTATTTCGTGGCAGTAATGTTCAAAGTATCGCTCAAAACTTAACTTTGCCTAATACACCATAGGCAGAGTTTACCTTTAGAAAGTTTTTAGCGTGTTTGTGAGCATAATTGTTTAATCTGTTGGTTAATATAGATACAATTCTTTAGAACACTCATTAAAATGATAATTGTTTATTTCTATTTTTCCTCTACATTTCTTTAAATAAACAACTAAATCTTACCTCCAACAGCTCATCCTCCAGCACTTTATTCCGCTTATACCCAGAGCAAGCCACTTCAGTATCAAGTCGATCGTCTCTCTCAAGTTCTGAAAACTTCGGGTAATCCTCGCTTTCGTAAGCAAAGCGCTTCTTGAAGAACTCGCGGACACAACGCACGTCGCGGTCGAAGTAACTGGCATGAAGGATATTTATATTTAATACTCTTTATATTTTAATAATTTGACGAATTGAAAAAAAAATCTATATCCTCTACCTATCTACATAAATAAAATTGACATGTTATATGAATTAAAGTGGATTTATTTTATTTAGCGCTTGGCCTTGATTTGAAAATTATTTTGATTGAAAATGTATGGGAAATATAATTTTAAAGAGTTTTTTATTTATGTACATACTTCTTTTTCCTTGAATAACATTATTTTTTGGTAAATAAGTTATTTTATATGTATAGTCGTACTTCTATTTCCATAAATAATATTATTATTACTACTCCCAATCTACCAATCATCCCCATTAAAATAATCTTTATTATTCCAATACCTAAAAGACACCAACACACTTAATGCATCATACTCACAGCTCAGCATTAGGATGCTCCGTAGACACCATCTGCGGGAAGTCAATGATCACGGGATGCCCCTCATCATCGATCATGATGTTGAACTCGTTGAAGTCTCCGTGGATAACACCACAGTTACCAAGCCGCACTATGAGACCCATCAGCTCATCGTAAAGCCACTCAACGTCAGATACTGATGTGACGTGGGTCCTAGAATTTTTTATGAATGAAAAGATTGGAATAGAAAATGAAAAATATGGTATGAATTAACATCTGTCGATTTTACCAATGTAGGTCAAAAACTATTGTCCTTGCAATTTGTATGAATTTTTTTAATAAATCTGTTGTTTAACCCATTGAGCCCCGAACGGCCCGATTGGTCCACGACACAATAGATTTTCTATTGTGTTTGTGATTCCGGGGCCTGAGTTATTAAACAAGTTTGTGTTTTTTTTAATCAATTTAACAGGACAAACCTTTAACAAAATCAAGGTGGAAAATAAATATAAATACATACTTATTATTAACTGATCATTCAAGAAATAAAATTTCTTTCTTATAACCAGAACTTTATCCCATAAAAAACTAATCTGTACACTTACAATGGTCCACCCTGCACTAGCTCCATAACAACGCAATGTCTATTGAAGTCAATCGGCTTGGGCACTGGAAAGCCTCTATCATACAATGCCTTCATGTAAGCAAACTCTTTGGTAGCAGATATACGAGAGAGGTAAAGCCAGGACGCGCGGTTCCTGTGCGCGTGGTAGTCGCGCTTGTCCTTTATGTTGCGAAAACATGTGCGGCCTAGTCTGTAAATTAATTTTTAAAACTATAGTGATTAAAATGAATCCCCAAATGTGTTGCTTAGCGCAAAACATGAAAAAAAATCATGTAAAGCATCATAATGTGTTTGAATTTTAAATTTAATGAGATTAAGCCTTGTAAGTAATAAGAGATATGTATCAATGAAATATGCATGTATTGAAAAAGCTTACAGTATATAAATTCATAAAGATACGGATTGGTGTGAAAGGATGTGGGTTCGAGTCCCGCCTTGTGATCAAATTTTTTCTATTATTTATCACTACATAGTATAAAACAAAGTCGTTTTCTCTTTCCCTATTTCCCTATGTCCCTTTGTATGCTTAAATCTTTAAAACTACGCAACGGATTTTGATGCGGTTTTTTTTAATAGATGGAGTGATTCAAGAGGAAGGTTTTAGTATATATAATTTATTAGGTTTTAGACGAAGCAGGCGAAGCCGCGGGCGGTAAGCTAGTAAATTTATATTTATAAAGCATTTGAATGCCTTTAAACCAAAAATATCAAATTCAAGCTTACAGTATACCTACATGTCCCTTTAAAAAAAATATTTTTTACTACTTAATACCTGTGCAATTTTAAACACAATGGAGTTTTGTCTTCATCAGCTACTGTGTAAATATTAGACTCTTTGCCGACGCCAATCTGATTTCCAAAAGATGCAATGACTTTCCTGTTTGTGAGGGCTTTGAGAGCAAGGTAGTCATAGCCTGCGTTTGTGAGCCGAAAACCATCATCTGTAATGTAAATATAAAGATTAGAGTATTGCAGAAATAAAATGGTATAATAGTTACAACTTATAAGAGAATGTAGTATATAGATTCCAATTTATTTATTAGTTTATTTATTCATATAGTTTAGTTTACTTTCAACATGCAATGCATAATTATATCATACAAAGCTGATATCTGATTTAGAAGAACTTACAATGTTTTCCTCTTTCATATGTCAACAATCTGTGTTTACATAAATCCTTCATCAATTTGTGAACACCACCATGTCGCAAGTTAGCGATCGACGCTACTAAAGAACCGGGAACTAATTCGTGATTTTTCATACCCATTTCGACCTAAAACAAAATAAATAAATAGGCAATGCTTCATAACCTTACGGTATAGTTAGAGGATTTGTATTAGTCACTTACAGCTGTTAAAACACGAAAATCTTCTCCCGTCAAGTAACGCAGAATAGTAACGTCGAGTTTACCCATTTTGAATACTTAAATAGGCTCACTTCTTGAAAATAAACAAATAAAACGTGGTCACAATTCACATCGCCAAATCGTAATATTTTGATTTTTGTGTCATTGTCAAATGTCAAGTGTGACTTGTGAGTTGTGACAGCTGACTTTATTTTTTCGTTGGCAATTCGACTGATCTATTTGCCACTGTCAAGTTTTAAAAAACTGAGAGCTTATTTTTTTTATTTCTTACTCACACATCCTTTAAGTTATATGAACCCTGAATATCCATGTTTATTTTACGTTTGCATGTAACTCAATTTTACAAAATTTGTTAAAAGGCGATTAATTTTAAACTAGCAACATAGCGTTCCTTGAGTTTGACAACTTGTATCCATGGTTATGAATAAATTATTAAAAAAAAATGAGTTTAAATAAAACCGGCCAAGTGCGAGTCGGGCTCGCGCACAAAGGGTTCCGTAGCAGCAAATATAATAAATTACAGTTAAATCAACCTATCTCAAAAACTATAAGAGATACTTTGATCAAACCAAAAATCGTTGAAAGAGTTAATTAGCATGCATCACCTCTATTTTTTTTAGAATTTTATACCCCGTAGTTATAAAAATAGAGGGGGGGGGGACATACTTTTTACGACTTTGAGAGCTGATATCTCAAAAACCGTTCACTTTAAGAAAAATGTTTTTTAGAAAACTTTATATCATTTTAAAAGACCTTTCCATTGATACCCCACACGGGTATGTACATCGAAAAAAAAAATTTCATCCCTCAGTTACATGTATGGGGGGCCCCACCCCCAATTCTTTTTTTTACTATTTAGTGTCATATTTTTGTAGCGGTTCATACAACACATATTCCCATCAAATTTCATCACTGTAGTACTTATAGTTTCCGAGTAAATCGGCTGTGACAGACGGACAGACGGACAGACGGACAGACGGACATGACGAAACTATAAGGGTTCCGTTTTTGCCATTTTGGCTACGGAACCCTAAAAATGACAGTTGACATGTTTTGACTTTTGACTTATAAAATCGAATTGGATTGGGATGGGTTTGGACGTCTGGAAGTTTTTAATATTTTGATTTATGTTTAGTTTCACTTATTTATTTAGCTATTTTTATGTTCTCTGTTACTTCTTCACTGTAAAATATAATAATAATGGCATTAAAAGGTTTTAAAACTGGAACTATAACTTTAGACGAGCCGCGATCTATTTATTATGCAGGGCAGGTGCTCACGGGCAAAATTCAATTCGAATTGGATGAAATGTTAACATTTACAGGTACCTTTTGATTTACTTTCACAATAATATGTTATATATCACAAAAATATTTAATTTTTACATTTGTTACAGCCATCAAAGTTGCATACATTGGCCAAGCTATCGTGAAATGGTCAGAATATCAAACTGAAAAATATTCTGGTGTTGAAAGGACTAGAGAGATCGAATACGGTAGCCAAGAACTATACTTCAACTTTGAACAATGTCTATGTGGTGGATCAGGTTTGTATTCATATCCATAAATAAAAGAAATATTGTAAATAAGTACTATCATCTATTGAAGATCACTTACTATGGACTTCTTTATCTATCTCGTACATAATATCTGCTAATTTATAGACCACTAGCAATAAAAAAATAAATACTTATATTCTTCCCTGTAATTTGACCATCACCTTTATAATTACCTATTACTGCTTGCAGTAGAAAAAATTGCAAATTGTTAAATTTTAGAGACTAGTTTCAAATTTATACAAAAATGGCTAGGTATGTTTATATATATATATACCTTTATGACTTTAATTTGTAACATTTCAGTAACCACTTTACCACCTGGCCCTCAGTCTATAAACTTCTCCTATCTAATACCAAGCAATGTGCCGTCATCCTTTCAAGGGGCTAAAGGCCAGGTTAGATACTCTGTAAGGGCATATCTTGACTATCCAGACACTACAAGGGACGAACTTGTCGCTGACTTTGACGTGATAGCTCCCTTGGACTTAAATACTGTAGATTGTATTAAGGTATATTTTTCTTCATTTAATTTAGTCACTACTATGTATATTGCATTATGTAAGTCAGGCTTGCTTATTTTATAAAATAAAAAAATACATAAGGCAAAAATAGGCATATGAGCATATAATTCCAAACTTGTTCTAATTATTGTTGTAACGTTTTTACTGTATGTAGAATATACGTTAATTAAGCCTTCATCAAGCAATGTGGCCATATTATGTAACCATTATTTCCAGTTCTTAATTGGTGTTGATCACACTCAATTAATCACATTGTCATTGTAATATTTGGTTTTTAAAATTGTATATAATTATTATATCATCTAAATATGAAATCTACCTCTTTATTAAAAACATAATAATAATAACTGACAGAACATGGAATGTCAATAATTTTTGGCAATTTTCTCGATAAAGATGAACACACACTAATTCAAGCCAAATGTGTTGAACAATATACACATAGTATCTAATGCTTTGTGTATTTCAGACCCCAATAGCAATGGAGTTTGAGGAAGTATCAAGTTGCAATTGTTTTTGTGAAGATGAATTAATAAATATTAAATTTCAAGCGCCAGTGTCTGGTTATTGTCCTGGACAGATTATGAATATCCAAATAGATTCGCAGAATGACACTGGTTCTGAAGTTACCAAGATTTTGTTTCAAATAATAAAGGTAAGGATTTAGTTTGAACAAGATGGAAAAACAGGTTTTTTTATACAAGGAAAAGTAGAAAGGGAATTTTTATAGTAGAAAGGGCATTTACATTGCCCCCTTTGAAAAAGTAGAAAGGGCATTTACATTGTCTCGAACCTAATAAATTATATACTAATACTTCCTCGAGAATTACTCTTATCTATTAAAAAAAAAACGTATTATTTAAGACGGTTTATTTTAATCCCTGGGGTTGTTTTAAAAATCTAAGCATTCTGATACACAGACGCCGGTAAGCGGCTTTGTTTTCTACTATGATATGTTATCTATTAACCCATTGAGCCCCGAACGGCCCGATCGGTCCACGTCACAATAGATTTTCTATTGTGTCTGTGATTCCAGGGCCTGAGTTATTAAAGTTAATAAAAAATGATGTATATTTAAACAAGATTTTCAAATTGCAGAAGGAAAGATACCACTCTCAACAGCCAATATCCACATACATACCGCCAGAAGAAATTCTATACACGATGGCACATGGCCCCATCCTGGCTCATACGAAACGTAGCTTTACTTGCCAGATGCGAGTGCCCAATATTATTGCTTATAATCTAGAAAACTGTCGGATTATTGATGTCGCGTATTTTTTGAAGGTTAGTATTATAGCTGAACTGGTGATCATTTGTGCTCAATTTTTTTGCATAAAGTTGAAATAAATTTTAATTATCTGGAGTTGTTGAAAAATTCTCATCAGGGAAGCGACAAATAAATAAAAAATGTAGCAATATTTATAGACCATTGCTCAAAAAATGTTAACCATGAAACAAGGTGTTATTGTTTACACAAACATAATTACTTAAAAATTTTGTACTACAGCCACACTGTATATTATGTGCAAAAAATAATAATATGAAAATTTCAAAACAATGACGTTTAAGAATAAATTAAGACGCATATGAATATTTAACGGCGTTGGAAAAAAATTAGTTATTGCTTAAATATTCATGATGAATAAATACTTGCAAATATTGTATATAAATAGGTAAAAAAAACCTTGATAACAACTGTATGAATTACATATTTAATTTTTTTTTATTTTCAGGTAAAACTAAAAATGTCTGGCTGCATCGACGATGTTGAAGATGAATGTGAGTTCTGCATCGGTTTAGTGCCTTTACAAGAAACGGTCGAAGGAACATACACACATCCTATGTCCTTTTTACTCCCGGAAGCTCCCGTTCCAATAATACAAAATACACAAACAATTCCAAATAACTCATATCCTTTACAAAATGTTGCCAATCAACAAAATGCATATCCACAAAATACAGTGTGCCCTGTTCCTAATGTTGCTAACCTAAATAATCAGCCTAATTATGTCATCGGTTTTAAAGTACTGGGGCTGCCAGACGCAAATGCAACTAATTATCCAATGAATGATAATCAAAATAGATATTCTAACGAATATCCTAAACCATCAGCCCCACCAATGTAAGCTTAAGAGATTTTATATTTTTGTATGTTTTACAACTTTTTTTACTGAGCAGCATATTTTACGTACGTGAATTGTAATGCTTTGGCTCTTATTTAGAGTGCCTTAATATAAAGATGCTAATTTTTTGAAAATTTATATCTTAATACTGAATGAATGCGTGTGTATTTTATAGGGATCGCTTATTTTTATAAAGGGTATACTCGAATATAATTAATTACAAGCTTGTGAAGATTTTTTATAACTTTCTAAAGACATATTATAATTGACGTTTTTCAGATTTAAATATTAGACAAAATGCCTACCTATATAAGAAATCGCACTATGTCGCACTATATCGTACATGCTTAGAAATTGATTACAAAAATAGTAATAAACAAGTACCTATAAATAACAATTAAGAAATAGAAGTGGATGTTTTATATTTTTAATTTTTGCAATTTTTGGAATCTTTAAAAAATACATATTAATTACACCTTGTGTATTAATATTTTTTTATATAATGTACAGGTGTGTAATTATTTTAAGTATACAGGATAACATGGTCACGAAGTGACTAAAATATATGCCTACCTACATATAACTGCTATAACATAACTATATTTTTTTAAGTGCCATATACTATTATTTCACAGTTTCAGTTAGTCATTACTCATTAAGTCTGTTTTAAAAACTGAAATGAACATATTATATTTTTTATATTTTAAAAGAGGCATACTTACATATTTGTTATTTCGTTAGATAATCTCATATGAATTTATGTAATTACTCTGGTTAATAATCTCAAACTCTTCATTTTTTAAACACCAACAATATCTTTGGTTGAAATATTTTCGATCATGCAAATTGATTCTTAAACTATTTTATATAAAATCGAACTGCACATGGTGTGCGAATTTTATTATAATCAGATATATGGTTTAGGAGTCCATTGAGGACAAACATTGTGATACGAGATTTATATATATTATAAGATGATATTATGCATATTTCAACCATGTAACAGAAATATACCCGAATATACTTTTTAAAGGTATTGAAAGTAGAGATTGTCTAATCTAAAAATGAACGCCCCTCCACTGTGTTTACGCTCACATTCAAAGTACGTGTATAGACGCAATACACACAAATTGGTCTGCCTCATTGGTCGTTCAGTCCTCCAGTCCCGTCCATGCCCGAATGACAGGACCAGTTGGCCAACTAGTGCATAAATGACGCGATGCACGACAGAACGGACGTGTCATTCCGTACATAGCGCGCTCTCCCCGCCATACAATGCTAGGCACCTGAACTGATCGCCCGATTAGTTGACAAATCAGTGCGCGAGTGTCAAAGTTTGCAGTAGAATCGACGCGCGCACACATATAAAGTGGTTCAATAATTATTTGTCCTCACACATTGAAACAATTAAGTTTAGTGGAGGGGCGTTCATTTTTAGATTAGACAATCTTTACCTAATTACTATAATAATGTGACTACATACATGCTAAATTGGTGCTGTGTATTTATGTTTTATTGAAGCTCTAAGCAAAATCACAAAATAATACTTAAATTAAAATCAGCATTTGTGACTGTTTATTTTATATAATTTTTACAATTTGTTACTGAATATTTTAGTGTTTGAAATATATTGTTTAAGATGTTAATGATAATATATATTTTTATTCTTACATCGTTGTTTTATTTTACCCAAATTTTACCAATTTTTGGTTTGTCTTTGAATAGTTATTATAGTTGAATACCCCGCCAACTGTTATTTTTGGAGTCATCTCAAGTCTACAGTTTATGAATATAGTTTGGCTTTTTCTAGTATTTTGATTTCACGCGAATATTATATACATTTAGAATTTATTATTTTCCCGACGTTTCGCACACTTTGCAGCGAAACGCCCGCGTCGGGAAAATTATATAATGAATAAATTGCGTTTAAAATCTTTAATTTCTATCCGTACAGCTGTTATTGAGTTACAAGTAATGTAATATAGATTGATATTGTTTCGTATATTATGAATTTTTAAAGTGAAACTTTTATTACATTTAGTGTAGAGTGTAGACTGTAGCGCATGTCGCGTGACGGTCGGCTGCCGAGTAGGTATAAAGCAGTGTTCGGAACCGTACGATAAGTTTCACTTTTACCGTGGTTTCATAAAACCACACAACACTTTTCTTTGATACATTAAAATTAAATAAAAACAATGGTTCTAGTCTTCTCGATTCCAATGGATTCATTTTGCCAGATGTCCAGTTAAATGTAAATTATTGGCAGGTAATAAATAAAACTCTAGTATCAATATTAAAACATTTATTAAATTGGTTTCATTACATAATATATTCTTATAAAGACACAATAAATCTTTTATTAAGCACATGAAACATTTCATCAGTGTTACATAGCTTTTTATTTAAATGTATACAAAAATCGCCTTTTATAGTAACTATAGAAAATATGGTTCAGTCTATTTGCATAGTTTAGTTGAATATAGTGTAAAAAAACAAGTACCCATGATCAATTTTTTTAAAGGCAAAGTGGTGATTCTTTATTTTCGTTATGTGGGGCATAGCGTATAGGACTCGGGACTTTGTGAATGTAAACATGTATTCACCAACGTAGGAGTATAATATATATTTTTTTTATATTATAATACATTTATTAATTTTATCATAAAAAATAGTACAAAAGCTGCTCAAATTACATCGACACTACTTGCCTTATAAATCTTATTCTAAAAGCATTTGTGCTCCATCTTAAAACTAAACGAGTAAATATTCTTATCAAAACTAACAATAATATAAACTTACAATTAACAAACAGACTTATGTATATAAAAAATAAGAATTGTATAAGTATTATGGCAGTAACGGGTCATTTTTTATGTAATAATCATTATCATCACCCTGTAATAACATTATGTATTTTAAAATTCATATAAAGTCATATACCTGCATATTTATAAATTTATAATCGAGATAAGCTTATCAAAGGATTCTTATATGTTAGTTTATGTATTCGAAGCTTACTCATTCTACAGTGTCCCATCGTCGGTATTCTAAGCTCAATGGAGGTTATAGGTTTGCATACGCTGAGTACGTAAAAAATACTTATAAAATTCCAGATGCATTTTTTTTCAAATAGATGAATTATTCTTAAAACTATTTGTGCACACCCCTAACAAGCAACCCCCCCAACTTTGGCACCCGCACGTGAGCTATCGTTTTATTGTTTTCATAGACAAAATGCTCACATTAGCGAAGCGTTATATGCCGGCTGCGCGGAGCTAGAGAAGAAAACATGAATTTTAAGGAAAAATTTAGCAAAAAAATTTTGGCGTAATTTTGTTATTTAAGTATTTTTTACGTGATCAGTGTATAACTAAACTACAAGTCCCTTCGCGCTTGGTATACTTACCGATAGTGGGACACCCTGTAACAATGTGAAAAAATATTTTATGTTTTAACAATAATAAAGTATGTAACTAACTTTTGAAGTGAAACTTCTTTAGGCGCGCTGAGAGTAAAATTTCAAGGTCGCGTCATGGCAATAACGACACGTCATGCAGTAATCTGACGATTTTGGAATCTTGCCGAAGAAGTTTCATTTCTGACACGTATGCTTGGCACACACGCTCTTTTTTACATCAAAGCGACTAGTTCAATTTATAAGAGGCACTGAAGAACATTTCGTCATTTATACAGGCACACAATTATCACATAGATTTATTTCGTACAGTTTCATGGTAAAATATAACTCCAAATAATCTTTTTAACAGGTAACAGAGATTCATTCAGTTAAAAATTTTATGTATTATTATAATAATATTCGAACGAAATTTTGTAAAACCCCATAAAAATAAAACAAGGTGCAATTAAATTTTACCTTATTTGTTGTAAGAAATAATGAAATTAAACAATGTTAGAAATACACAAATTTTTACTCAAAATACAAAAGATCTACATAAAATCTATGAATATCAAATTGTGTAAACAGTAAACAAAAAAATAACAAGAAAAAGAAGCTCTTAGCTTTTCCTTATCACAATATAATCACTAAAAATATAAAAAATACGATATTGAAAAAAAAAACTGTTATCATAAAAATACTATTACACATTATTGGACGTTTAAGACATATTTTTTTTATTGACACTATGTGTCCGTGATGTTTATAATTTAGGGTTGTTGAGGATTCCTCTTCCGCTTCCTCATAATGCGGAAGTTCCGCAATATTTTGGGTTCCTCAACCGTTACCGCATCCTCAAAAATGAAAATAAAAAAATCCTCTTCCGCTATCGCTTCCTCAAAATTTAGAGGATATTTATGAGGATGCTGATCCGATCGGGCGGCAAATTTACAAAGCCTATTTAAACTATGTATGTATTTGAGTTACGAGTCGGACTCTACTAACGAACAAGAGTAGAGTCATACCGCCATATTTATATCGCCTAACACTTATCTCTAAACATAATATAACATTTTTTTCTCATACTCAGAAGAAACATATTTTACCAAATAATGTTTGTCAAAAGTCATTTTAAATTAAAAAACAAACAAGTTGTTTAAGCTTACATAATAAAATCTACCAGTTAGTTTTTTTTTTGTGGAAATCACCTAATGTCGCTTCTGGCACTGATATAGATTAGGTTTTTTCTGTGGGCTTTTTCGAGTAATATGCATAAACAAAAGCTCATCTGAGTCCGGCTCGTGACTCAAATAGTATAGTAGGTACTTACAGGCTTTGTAAATTCGCGATCGGGCGAGCTAACCTCCCCTAACCTTAAACATCAATATGTAGAGACAGGAGAATGGCTTTTGTTAAAATTTTAAATTTTAAAAGTTTTTGTTTTTTAATTTTGATTATAATTTCCTATCATCCTCATCCTCATCCGCTTCCTCTTCCGCTTCCTCATCCGCATCCTCTTCCTCAAAAAAATATCCTCTTCCTCATCCGCATCCTCTAAATTTGTGTGTGAAAATTCCTCTTCCTCCTCCTCTTCCTCATAATCACTTCCTCAACAACCCAAGTTTATATATAAATTTATATAATAATAAAAATAGGATACAGTAACTTTTTAGTAGGCAACATTAAAGATTGATTGAACATTGAATTCTAGGTACAGTAATTTCAAACGTCAGCACCATTTGAAAATTTAACAAGAAACACTTTCTAGACCATAAATCAGACAATTTGTAAAAATTAACTTTTCAAGAAATATAATCGAAAATAATCTTGAAGCAACCAACATCTACGTATACTACTAAAACATGAATAAAACACTTATATTCGACGATCTTGTAAATATTAATAGCTAATAAGTGGAGGTTATATGTTCTAAACATCATTGCTTAATTAATATAAATTTTTTATGTACTATAAAATAAAGACTCATTATTGTTCTGTAAATAATAAAAAAATCACATAGTTCTAAATAATTTTACAAATAAAAAAAATCATATAAAAGTGTTGCTTGTTACAAAAATATAGCATTTCAATGAATAATTTTCACTTTATTTATCAGGAGTGTCGGGCGGAGCGCTGGCTGTAGCATATGGATTCATGTTCGACATTGGCTAAAAAGAAAAAGATAATAAATATTTGAAAATATATATGAATTCTTATAGACTATATCAAAATGTGTTTTACCTAAAAAGAGTTTGTTTTTTTTTTATTTTATTTAAAAAAAAATTAGCATATCTATGAGTCTTTTACACCGAGCTCTACTATTATTGAAAAATGCTTTTTAAAAGATTTTACTTATTATTAAATTGAGCAGTAATATGTCAAACTAGCTGCAGTCCGCGGTTTCACCCGCGTGGCTCCGCTTCTGTTGTTCTTAGCGTGATGATATATAGCCTTTAGCCTTCCTCGATAAATGGGCTATCCAACACCAAAATAATTTTTCAAATCGGACCAGTAGTTCTTGAGATTAGCGCGTTCAAACAAACAAACAAACAAACAAACTCTTCAGCTTTATAATATTAAGTATAGATA
>CAJQZN010016539.1:0-18458 GCA_907164685.1 Colias eurytheme | reverse complement strand
TCTCGCGACAAATAGTTATAACTAGTACCTAATCAGAACATTTAACAGGTTACATTAATCTAAATAAAAAAAGACGTGTGGCACTCGGAGACTGCCGCGGTAAAGCTATTGCATGCTATGCCTTCAAGCCACACCTCCTCCGTGCCCGTCGGAGTGGGGAGCGTGAGGTTTTTTCGTGACGGAATTTCTGGATTCGGTCCCCACGCTCAAGGCCCGCGATAGAAGCTATGCAATAGCTTAACAAAAAAATGATTGTTACGTTTCATCCCAATGAAGCCTCGGACAAGTAACTAATCATAGATGGTTAATAACTGTAGTTAAAAAAATGTGTGCGTGTACTAGTGTACAAACGTAAGAAGTGAAACTTCTTTATGACCTTATTTTTCAAAAAATAATTTACTATATGCAACTTGAGAGAAATACGTCGAATCACTCGTGGTAGGGGTAATAAAAAGATGGCGCGTAACGTAAAAATGTCACGCGTAACGAAAAAATGTTACACTAAATTTTTTTCCAACCCCGATAAAGAAGTTTCACTTCAAATATAATGCTACACTTATTATTATTCTACAACTCAAATAATTTCGTTTCAGGGAGCAAATTAAAATTCGATCACTAATATTTATCTATTTACTTACTTATAATCTTTCAACATTTCTTGAACTATATTCTTATGTTCATAAATTTAAAGACTTAAACAAGACTTAAATTTTTATGTATAATTCATTCATTTACTTTATGAATTGATGCTAAGTGGTGTAGATAAACTGAAGCTATTATTATTAAGCTGATTAAGAAACGGGATCGCAACAGGTGGTCATTAAATCAATTATGTAAAACTGAGCCGTTAAAAATGTCATTAATTCGGTTTTTGATCTATTTCTGTCGATTTGTCATTTATTTTCATTCTAGATATATTATGTTATATCTAGTTGTTTTTTAAAACAAGATTAGTTTTAAATTCGTTAATTTATAAAAAAATGCTTTTTAATTTAGGTATTAGTATTGCTTACTAAAAAAATGTCTCGGTCTGGTAGGACACAGAAGGCTGATCACCTACTTGTCCCTAAAGAAAATCGATCAGTGAAACCACAGACTAATAATAATATACTAGGTGAAACAGATGTATGTATAATGCATCTGCCCCTTACCCCACTTGGGGACATGGGACTTCACTTATTGCTTACTGTTTTAAATGTTATAATATACATAATATAGTAAGTACTATTACCTCTTCAAAGCTTATCTTAAAACTCTTACCGAAATATAGCTTTTTACCACCTAATATTAAATACGAAATTGCCACTCTATCTATATCTTATATATAAAATTCTCGTGTCACAATGTTAGTCTGCATACTCCTCCGAAACGGGTGGACCGATTCTCATGAAATTTTCTGTGCATATCGGGTAAGCCTGAGAATCGGCCAACATCTATTTTTCATATGTACCACGGGCGAAGCCGGGGTGGACCGCTAGTATTATATAAAACCCAAAGGTGACTGATATAGTGATCTATCAACGCACACGGCACAGCCCAAACAACTGGACGTATCGGGATGAAATTTGGCATGCAGGTAGATGTCATAACGTAGGCGTCCCCTAAGAAAGTATTTTAGAAAATTCATCCCCTAAAGGGGTAAAATAGGGGATGAAAACTTATACCATGAAAATTTATCTTTTCCACGCAAGCGAAGCTGCGGGCAACAGCTAGTACAATATAATATTCAATAAAAATATTCGAATATTAAAGACCAAAATCGAACCATTCATGCGATAACTCCCTAAAAACCTCCATCTGGGTGCAGCCAGGTGGAAGTCAATTAACAGCATCCTGTGGGAGCCTGCGACAGCTGTTATATCGACATATCAAATAAACGAACCTGTTAATAACTTGTTTTTTTTTTTACAATTCCCGTGAATGGTAGCTTTATTTTTGGTTCAAAATTCTAGAGTTGGTTATAACTAGCTTTTTTTTGTGCAATAATTCCCGTGAATGGTTTCTTTATTTTTGGTTCGAAATTCAAACGTCGTAACCCGTTTGTTTTAAACAAATCCCGTGAATGGTGGCCTTATTTTTGGTTCGACATTTTACCATAATATTTTTTTTCTCGTGAAAAATTTTCCGTGAATCGTAGCTTTTTTTCGGATCGAAATTCGAGCGTACTAACAAGTTTTTTTTTTGTGCAACAATTCCCGTGAATGGTGGCTTATTTTTGCATCGATTAAAAACTTATGATTGCATTCTTGGACTGGAGTACATCCTAGACAACTTTTTACCGTTGATTACAATGCTGGTATGACGAATATGAACACTTGTTTGTCTTAACGTCATCACAAAGAAAGGGATTCCAATACAAAATTGTACAAACAAGGAGTCACTACAAATATGTATTTAAAATTTTGCATGCATTAGGCTTGTGATCAGTAAATATTTCATTGCTCCTTTTTTAAAAGTAGGTATATTAAAAAAATATCAAGGTCTACCAACATCATAATCCTTATCCCAGCACATAATTCCAATATAGATGAAGAATTATTTACCAGAATCTCCATACTAAACGCGTGAAGCAATTTGTTTGTAAACCCTATGCGCTGGCTGGCGCGCAATCGACCGCGCCGGAGATTTCGGAACCTGTCTGTTACGACATTGTTACCACACTGTTTATGTGTTACTGTGTTACTACTTACTATTAGACTGTGGCTTTTCTCGTGTCTTATTATTGATTTATTTATCCATATTTACATCTCTATACTATTGACTATATTCTTTGATGACATAGTAATGGGTCAAGAACGAGGTTTTAAGTATGGTGACGTGTAAAAAAAGAAATTGTGTGCCGAAGTGTCAGAAGTGAAACTTCTTAGGCAAAATTCAAAGATACCGAAATCGTCGCCTTACTCCATGACGTGACGGTTCTTTAAAAATTAATTCCCAAATTTTCATAAATATTAATTCTAAATTTTAATTTAAATACTTTTTTGTATAGCTAAGTGGATACTAGATAAATTGAGCCCAAACTTGTATGTAAATTAAATGTGCAGACGTTAAAAAAATCTATCACACGGATTATTTTTATTAATAACTACATAATTATTTTGAAATAATAATTGTATGTCTTTGTTCTGTGTCGTTATGTAAGTATTTTATTTATTATTGTTTAACACGTGAAAAAATTTATTCGTTAAGTTTATGGGCGGAATATGTTGACTTCCGTTTTTATCTGCTACAAAGAATTTTAAACCTTATATATATTTGGAATAGGATTGAAGATATTATTTTAAAACCTTTATTTTTGAGATATATTCATTGTATGTAAATGGACGCATTAACATTCGCTTCTAAAAGAGCAGGCTTTTAATAATATGTACTTTATATTCCTAATGGCGCCTTTATAAAGTTTTAAAATGTAAAAAATCAATGCATAGTAATGTACCGTATTTTGTGCATAACAAAAGAATACAAATTACTTATTTATTGGCTATTACATCTTATTAATAAAATATAAATTTACTTAAAATAGACGCATATACAGTAGTTTATTAATGATCACATAAATTATTACATTATATAATAAAATGTAATATTTATTATATGTATAGACTACAGGCCCATGTTGAAAAAGTTATGGATCATTTGAACCACCAGGTGACCTATCTAGAACGATATAAGAGCATAAAATAATACGATTCAGCACTATGCAGTCATTTGTAAGCTGTCTTGTACGGCATCAGTGTCATACTATTTCAATACTGCTTTCAATCCATTATTCCGCAACGCCGTACAAAAATCATGGAGACAAGGGGAAAAAATCTCTACCTGTACTTTCGAATTCTCATCTGCACTCAGAGTTCAGACAGCTTACAAGTGACGGCATAGTGCTGAATCTTATTATTTTATGCTCTTATATCGTTCTAGATAGGTCACCTGTAACACCTGTAAAATATACCTACCTATTTTGAGAGCTTAGAAAAAAGACCCTTCTAATCGTACTTTGAAATCAATCAGTTTTTCAGTAAAAATATATAATTTTTCCTTTCAATAATATCAGTACCTATTGGTACGCAGATTCCAAACAAAGACAGAAGATATTCCAAGTATTTCAAAGATGTCCCGGATCCTGAAACATAAACACCAAATGACACATCCGCTGAGTCAGAGCTCCAGGAATAAACATATTCTGACTGTCTAATGATGCAGACAGCGATACTGGGGAAAACGGTGTAAGGTTTTCGTAAGATTAAAATTGATAAGGCCGTTGTCGTGTGGCGCCTGTAGACCCGTAAAAGTCTATACTTAGTAGGTATATATTCTAAGGATGAAAAAAAATTCAGATCGGTCAAGTAACTTAAAATTATATAGTAAGAACTAAGAAACAAACAAACAAAAAAAGTCAAATGTTTATCGGTATAATATTAGTTTGGACAAACATTTTGATTTTTAATACAATTGTGTGTAGTAGATTCGTTGGAAGCGAAAGTTACAAAAATTGTAGTAAAGAAAATATTATGTATGTTTAAAAAAATGATACAATAATACGTATCTCCATAATAACATAATGTATTTAGAGGATACTTAGATTTACATAATATTATAATATTTAATACACCACAGTATAACAAAACCGTACATGAGTAATTTTAATGCGTGTAAATAATTAGCAAGTTCAATAACCTCCAAACAAACACTCTGAACAAGCGCGTTTATCTCAGACATGTCTGTGTTTGAACATCTTATATATAGATTAAACAAAATATAAGATCAAATTTGTATATCAACAGATAGCTTTGCCCTGCGGTTTAACCCTTGACCCATATAAATAATAGACTACAAACTGAAATAATTTTCAACAGACGGTTGTCTCGACTTTGTACGGATGAAATCGATATAGCCAAAAATAGTGTATGTCTCGAAGGAATAATGTAGCGGTTTAGTGATTTTTTTGTTAAAAATGTTTTAAGAGAAGCCTAGTGGAGAAAATTATGAATATTATGTAGGTATTTAATTTCGTGAAAAAACAAGGTTGTGCCTTGTGGTTCTTAAATAATGCACGTGAATTTATAAGTATGAACGTAAATGTAATGTAGGTATATTCAATTAGGAAGAACATTTTTACGAATGTAAATAAATAAATAAGCAATATTTTGTTTGTTATCATGTTCTACTAACACCCTTTTATTCTTATCAAAATCAAAATAAGTATTCGTTATCTATGATTATTTAAGGTCAAAATGTACGTATTTTAACAGAAAATGTATTAAGCAATTTGAAACGAATTCTTAATAAATATATTCAGATACTTCTTATTCTACAAACCAACAATTGAATGAATCGTTATGCATTTTGATAGATTTTAAGTTATTGTAACCAACTATTTTCTAATATGAGAAGTTACTTTATTATGTTCTCTCACAAAGCGATGTATTATTGACAAATACTCGTCGATAAAGTTTAAACAATTAAAATCACTTGTGTACGGGATTGTACCACAATCACTCAATACTAAAACATCTATAATGGGCCCTCTACATAATGGGTAGAGTTGGCCCAACAAAGGATCGTCGATGTTTGCCGCCATTAGGGCGATTATAAAAAAAACATCTACAATGATGGCCGATCATAGACATTTAGTCATTTAGGCTCTCTACACCACCTCTACACTATGGTGATTGCCTCTACTCGCCCAACGCTGCATTGTGCTGCACTAGCATTTAGTACTATCGCGTTGAAGAGTCACTATCGTTTATTTTTATTCAAATATAATTTAACATACAAACAAATCGATACGAATATTTTTATTAATTAATTCTTGTAACAAATTGCTTTATTTACATACATCAGCTACTCACAATACAATGTTTATATTGCTTTTCAAAATATTTATAGCGTTATCAGCTCTTATACAACGATACAGCGTTAAAATTATATTGACATAATTTTATATCGCCATTGATAAGGGTCATTGATCTTAAGGATTATGTTCTATCTTTTTATGTCAAACATCTACTAACTTAAAATTAGATGAGGTATCGAGTTACCCGTAGTTTATAATAATTAAGGGCCAATTTTTCAATGCTTGGATAAAACTTATCCGTCCAATAAAGTATTACACAATAATATTAAATATTAAAATGTCACGTAAACTGTCAAATACGGGCAATTAGAATAGGTACGTTTTTAAAATGGTAGTTTTATACATTATTCGACGAATAAGTTTTAACCAAGGATTGAAAAATCAGCCCTAAATTAAAACAAATAAACACGTAGGTAAAATAATCATTCATATTCAAGAATGCGAAATATCTAGCGTAATAAAGCTATATAATCGAACTAGCTGGTAAGCAATTAACATATAAATAACGTTTTAATAAACAGTTAGAGAATGAGAAGTAAATAAAATTAATTGCTTTGTTCGTTCATTAACCAATACGTAGGTACCTATTAAATACGTTAATCGATTTACCATATCCAATATTATGATTTCTTATGAAATATGACAAACACATACCACATCCAATATTATTCTAAAATTTCCCGCCGATTTTGAATTTGGAACTCGCCTTCACGAATGTTTCGTTTCTTTTTTTTCTTAATCCGTTCGGAAGATCGCCCATTCACGAATAGACAAGCCATTATTAGACTTCCGTAAACAGTGGCAAACAAAGACTGCTATTCATCCGGAAGGCATGCTGACATGTTTGTCGTGTACGTCACGTGCGTAAGGCGACGTATGGATGTGCCGATTGTATTGAATTTAAATATTTTTTGCTGCTAATGTTAATGTATGAATATCTTATGTAGATTATACAATAGATATGATTAATTGTTATAGAAAAAAATATGTCCATTGTTGTTAAGTTTTTTTTTTATTGAGTCGGCCTTTTTATTATCTACATCTACAAATGGTTTGAGTAATGTTTTGAAGGATGTCACATGATAATTATTGTTAATTTATTTTAGTTTAATTTGTGTGCCAGAGGAAAAATTACTTGTCCTTATAAAATAAAAGGTAAGAGATACAATTTATATATTGATATGTCATTTGAGGTTAGAAAATTTATTGATTTTAAAACTGCGTGTTAACTGTTAACGCATCGCTGCGCCGGCGCCGCCTTACACGTGCAGACAAAATATCGCATTGTCTTTTACACAATGAGTTACTTTTCCTAAGCCATGACTTTTTATCAACCTTAAGATTTAGTTGCCTCTACAACCAGACTGAAGTTGGTCGTGTTGAAATAGGCCCAAAAAACGGACCGACAAAAATCGAACGGTTACCGCTTAGTTGTTTTTGCCGACACTTTCTATCTTACCATTCTTCTCTTAATAGAGGAAATTTAGTGTTATATTACGATCTTCCAATAGTTATTATAACTGTAATAATGCGAAAATACGTGGCGTATTATCATGTACCCAGTTCAGAGGAGGAGGACTGTTGCCATGGTTACCGAGGCTATCAGAATTTACGGAGAGAGTCCAAAATGATCCTGTTCGGAAAACCGGTAAGTTTATCCGATTAACTGGTTATTTATAATAAATAATCGAGTTTTTAATGTATTTTTAATTGTATAATTTATTTTGGTGACTTATATTAAAATTGCAAGGCAACAACTTTAAAGTATAATATATTATATCATTATGCATGTAAAATGTAAATCTTTATAATAATATTCGATATACCTACTGATACAATAATTAAGAGTCCTTTCAACGAAACGTGTCTTTAAAGCTAAAGAGTTTGATTGTTTGTTTGCTTGAACGCGCTTATCTCGGGAACCAGGGGTCATATTTGAAAAATTATTTCACTGTCGGATAGTCCATTTATCGCGGAAGGCTATATTATATCGTCACGCTATATCGATAAGAACGGCAAGCAATGCGAGTAAAACCGCGGGGCACAACTAGTGATAAATAAATTACAAAATATGACATTGGTTAATGTACAAATTAAATAATTACATAGTTAATACTTATATTAGAAATGCGTTCAAAATTGTTGTGAAAAGGTAAAGAAATCAAGGTTCCACTTCCAACGCACCGATGTTTCCCAAATTACATAAAACTTGTATAAAAAACTCAACAAAAAGTGAACGAAGTAAAGAAAAGTTAGGAAATATCTATTCAAAGTTATATTGAATACAGATTGGTTTTTACTGTAACGTTTTCTACCATGTATTTTTAAATTATAAAAACTGGCTTGAATCGACTGATTAAAACAACCAAAAAGTTTTTAATTTATTTCCAGTTATTTTGATGTAAAATGTGCTATATCCTTCACTCTTCAGTATACACGAACGAAGTTGCGGGCAAAACCTTGGTTTGAAATGTTGGTAAATACGAACATTCTTCACCTACAATCTTCTTGCAAAGATGTCCTAAATTATGCAACAAACTGCATTGTCAAAGTTCTCACAGCAAAAACCACTCTATCGTATAGGAATAGAGTCTATTTTCATTTGGCTGGATCTAGGCTGCTGGATTCACACGATTTAATCCTTGAAGTTTAATAATTAGGTACAATATTTCTTTTATCATGAGGTTACGTGGATAATTATACTCCTTATATGGTGGAGGTATTACTTCAGAAAATGAGGTTATGGTTTTTTAAATGTTAAATCATGTAAGTAACTGTGCAAAAAAATTAACTTGATATTTTTTAGTAAACAAAATAATAAACGTATACCTTTATAAAAGTATTGGATGATGGATATGTTTTCTTTTTTATTTTTTCAAAAATAATTAACAATAAGGTTATTCACTTCAATTATTTCAATTTCAACTATTTGTTGAACAATTGCACGCCTCATAAGCGAAGCGTTGAGGTGGGTACTACTGTCACTTCGCGCAAAACATCTGATTTTTCAAACTTAAAATGTCTTTATGTATCATACATTGCACTTGTAAGATAATACATACACACACATATTAAGAAAAAACACTATTTTTAACGTTCATGATATTTTTGATGTCATTTTTGTTATTTAAACTAGTTAAAAAACAGTTTAAAAAAGTTCTGTCTTGGACGTCCGTGTGTCTGTATGTGCGGATCCTTTTTCTTGTTAACACGATAGCGACCGAAATACTTTACTAATCGAGTCTTTTTTTTTCTCTTACGCTTGAGTATGCTCAGGAATAGAACCCTTTCATTTTTCAGGGTCTGATTCGATGTGGTTTAATTGTTATTAAATAAACAAAAATAATAATTAATAAATATTTATTAAAAAAAAATTATGAGGCGTGCACTTTTGGATTTTCCAAATTATTTTTCATTGCATTTTAAGCTATTGTTTTAAACACACCAAGTAGGTCTTAAAAATCAATTCTAACTTATTTTAGACTTCAACTCAACTCAACAAATCTGGGTGAAATTTTGTCACAAAAAAGCCATCTGCACTATATTATTTGTGTATCTACCATTCAGGGTAAAACTAGTTTTACATAACCTATTATATTTTCAACAATTTACATGTTAATAAATTTCTAAATGAAATAGTTCATGTTGCATGTTTATAAGATAAATTATAGCTCTATTAAGTTTATTTGCATTAATAATAATATATTTGTACTTCGTGAGCCTATAATAAAACGAAGTGATCATGCTCAAATAGCATGGCATGTTGGAACCAGAATTTCTTATGGTTAGTTTTTATTAACAATTAACATATTTTTGTGTTATTGAAAATTATCATGGGTATGTGTCATGTGATATCAATAGTTTGGCAAAACTAGGTTTGGCCCTCGGTGATTCTCATGGTAAAACAGATTAGCATTTTAGGGGTAGGAGTGAAAGTATATACCTAGGTATCTACGTTTGTTTCGGTCAAATCTAGAACAATTCCTAATAATATCAACTTATGATTTGAATAGTAAGTAATCTATAAACTATAGGGTAAATTATGTGATATCTCTATCTACTCATGTAAATCTGATGAGGTGATACTGAGCACTAAGTACCTACTGTTAGAAAAACATACCCTGGGCAAAGCTTGGGCAAAGGCAGGGTAAATGTATATGTATAGTTGTAAGTGTATATGTAGTATAGTTTATCACTTAGTATCGTGTCACCTCAGATGATATCGAAAATACCAACAGAATTAAAATATTTTTTTTTTAATTATATTATATTCATATCGCTAACACAAGCCAATGAACGTTTATTTCGATTAACGCCGATAAAAAATCAATTTTTAAATTTAGATAAATTAAAACATACATTTGGTTTAATATATGTATCGTAAAAAGAGTTTAAAATAATATTATGCACTTATACTATGCCAATATTATAATTTAAAAAACAAAATCAACAAAAAGTCATTTTAATCCTACCTTTATTTTCACCGGATATACTAGGTACTTGTGTTGTATTTTTAGTAAAGTAGGTACAAATAATAACATTACCTATACTTACATTTTAAAGTAGGTATATAAGTATTTAAAACAATAGTTTGACAAAACAAAGAGTATATTCACATAAAATAAAACGAAGGCCGCTAGGAAGGCGACCTAACATAAAGAATATCATTTCCTTTACCACACGAAGAGAGAAAAAAACGGTCAAGTGCGAGTTGGGCTCGCAACATTCACAAGAGTTCAGTACAAATGAGCATGGCAACTGTAAAATTGGTCATCCAACTAATTTATGACCATGCCAATCGTAACTTCGGTTGTTTATTATTTGATGTTATAGCGCGAACGGCAACAGAAATACTTTATAGTTTATTTCTAAGAAAATTAACCATCTAGTGACAAACGGACAAACAGACATCATCACTACATAGTATAAAACAAAGTCGCTTTCCCTGTCCCTATGTCCCTATGTCCCTATGTCCCTTTGTACGCTTAAATCTTTGAAACTACGCAACGGATTTTGATGCGGTTTTTTTTAATAGATAGAGTGATTCAAGAGGAAGGTTTATATGTATAATAACATACATTAAATAGTGGAGAAGTACTGTTATTTTTGAGGTTTCTAATGTGATGTCGTAAAAATTTACATTTTTTTCCGCTTATATTGCAAACGCAGGCTGAACCCTAGGAGTTTTATCAAAATAATGTACTAAGTATTATACACATTGAAAAGATCTACAGAAAAGTCCGCGATGGTATATGTCTATCTCTTATGGATAACCCACAATAACATTTTTTTGTCATTTACTTTTTACGACAAATAATAGCTAATTTTCGAAGCGATTTTCAACAATACAGCATTAATCCTTAACCAATTAAATACCTTGAATACATTGTACATTTAATATAGATCTATATGGCCCTTTACACCGTATGATTTAAGTGAATATTTTCGAAGATATTACAGATTAAAAAATTGCGGGACGCAGCGTTTGCGGCGGTACCGGCCGGCCGGGCCGCTATGTTTTTATATATGTACATTGTACAACGTTCACAGTTTTTCTGTAGTGTATTTAGTATCAGCATTGCACCCGTGCGAAGCCGGGGCGGGTCGCTAGTTTCATATATTTTGATTACGGAACCCTAAAACACACACGTTACCACTGACATCTTCACGATTTATTTCTTTGCATTTCAACGATTTAACTCTTAAATTAATTTAAATCCGTGTTTTATTGGACGCGGCACTTAATATATGGTTTGATGACAAAATTATTTCCGCAGAAATAAATATGTCACATCCAGTAATTATAGCGTGTTTGTAAAATGTTGATACTTTATCGTACCTTCTTAATTACTAATAAAAACTGTTAAATAAAAAAGTTAAAGAAATTAAAAACTGTTTATATTTGTAAACGTAGATCGATGAATGTTTGTTTCTCTATCACTCAAAAACAGCTGATCGATATGATTGCAATGAAAAATTAAAATATTTTTTTTTCATCTTTTTTTAACACGTCTAATTTCTAATATTTAAGTAAATTTAAGAATGTATTGTCACAATTGCAATTTTAACAGCGAAATAAAAATCCCAATTGTAGGTAATAAAGCTTAAATTTATTAGCACTAAGGCCTATATATATAGAGTAATGTGCAAATATGCATTAACCATTAGACGTCGACCCTGAGTTTACAATGTAGTAACAGTAAGTGTCTAATAAATTACTAGTAGGAATAAAACACTTGATAAAGTACAATATATTCTGCTTAAATATATATCTGTTTGTTTGTTTCTAAGTGTGACAGTCTGTAACCAAACATTTCATACACACACAGACAAAATTTAATTATTTGTATTTTTGAAATAGTGGTCCGCCCCGGCTTCGTGCGTGGTACCTACATGCATACAACATTTTTCCAAAAAAAGAAAAAAATGTTGTTCACTTTTTTAAAGTGAAACTTTTATTACATCGTCTCAAACTTTTTGGTCTGTGTAGCGCATGTCGCGTGTATCGCGGCTGCCGAGTAGGTATACCTACTCGGCAGCCGACCGTCACGCGACATGCGCTACACAAAGCAGTGTTCGGAACCGTTCGAACAGTTTCACTTTTACCGTGGTTTCATAAAACCACACAACATTTTTTTTCTTTGTAAGAACCTTCCATCATCATCAATTGGGATCTTCGCACACGCAGCCTCCGCGAGGAGGCTGCGTGGGGAACATTGTTCGGGGCGGGAAGCCCCCTTCAATAAGAACCTTCCGTGCCTTAACAAAAACGTTAAAAGAATACCCGAAGTCTTGCCAAATTCTTGCGTTCTCCTGTCATCAATAATTTTGGCGATTCATTTATGTCTAGATATTTATATAGGCTAGTCTTCAATACCATTTTATAGCCCTCCACGTTCATCCTAAAGGGATGAACGTGTAGGGCTTATCTTAATGAAAACCAATCAAAAACAATGAAAAACAAACAATATCGCCATGCAACTATGTAGCGTGAGATTATTACTCAAGTCTAGCCTAGGACATAGTTGAGTAACTACCGGGACAGGTCTTATGGCCTCAATTCCTTAGTCACGTGGAGTCAAACACGTGAATATTAGTTTTAAATATTTACTGGTCATGGTCAAAAAGATAATCTATATATTTTTTTGTTTGAATTTACGTAAATATTGCACATTTTGAAATAAGATACTTAAAGAATCGTACTTATATAAGTATAAATAGAAACTTTTGATTGTTTTGAAGTGAAACTTCTGCAATGACAGCAAGTCGAGTCATGGCAATACCGTCACGTCATGGAGTATGGCAACGATTTTGGTATCTTTGAATCTTGCCAAAGAAGTTTCACTTCTGACACGTATGCTCAGCACACATGTTCTTTCTTATTATAAGAATCGGTGATATAATGTTTGACATGAGAAATACTTACATTCCAAATAAATGGTAATAAATATTAAAATAAGCTCGCTTCTCCTTAATAATGCCACCCACTATTATTTTGCAATAAATAAATTATTATTTAGAAGATAATCGCATCAAAAATATTGCAAAAGGAAATACGTTGCAGGATAAATATGGAAAAAGTGTCAAGTATTATGAGTATTATTCATTATGACGTCAATTATAAGGAAAAATAAATATGTATCTTATTTCAAATAAACCACAGATTGAACGTAGGAGTTAGACAATAATACCATAACACGTAACAAATATTCATATGCGTATTTTTTTTAGCAAAACATGTTAGAGGTAAAACAAATCAATAAGATAATTGTATTTTGGTCTTTAGTATACACCTATAGTCGATAACCGCAATTATGAATGTTTACAGATATAAATAAAATTATTGTCCTTCATAAAACTAAGATCATAATAATAAGCATAGTTTTAAAAAACACGCTTGCGATCCTTGATAAATGTACAAAGTTTGAATTAAAACTCCGTAAAAGTGGGTCAAAATCGAGCCTAAAGGAATCGATTTCATATACAACCCGTGCTAAAGATACCATTAAGAGCGTTTACAAAACAAAATAATATATAATTATTATGATTAAATTATTTTAGTTATTCCAACGCACTTGCATCAAAACTTAAAATCATTATGCAAAAAATATGTCTACCAATTTATGCAACCAGGCCAACTCAATATTGCATAAAATACTGCAAAATTTTTGAGTAATTTGCACTTCGAAAGCAAAGCAAGGTGATTTAGCTTGTCCATTTGATTTACATAAGAAATGACATTGAACGTATAATCTCATAGAATTGCTCTTATTAAGGATTGATAATAACCAAATAATAACAATGCGTTTTAATGATCTTGCATCATTTGAAGCCTACGTGATACACGCCATGGATACCTTATGTTAGATGGCAAAGGGACCTTGATTCAAAGTCGACGACCTATGAAATCAATAATATCACAACAGTTGTTTTTTTAAATGATATATGCGATTGATTTTTCCGGCAATATTTTTAATACGCAGTGGGTTTTCTCGAACGTATTTGACCATAATTTTAGATGACTGTGAATATTTTGTATGTCCTAATATATCGTCACTATTATGTTTTTTTTTCTTTTTAATTCAGATTAGTCGAATGGTTGTTCTAGATGCAGAATTATGCAGAAGAGAGACAGTAAAAAAAGATAGAGTAAGTTTTGATATTGTGTTTCCGGGACTCGTGGATAGACTACTGAAAAGTGTTAAAATAGGGGATGAAATTTACCCTTTCGTTTGGTTATTGTGAACTTGATCATAAAGCTAGTTTATATTTTCTCAATTTTACTTTGATTATGCATACGCTTAGTCGATCAGAAACGCAATTTGTAGTTTATAGTTCGTGTTATGAATACATTATGGCTTCTATATTTTCTAGTTTAAAACATATTAGTTTGTACCATAAATCTTTTTATTAGAATTCTTATTGGAACGATAGCATTAATAAAAAATATAATCCTCGGTAAATATTTTAAAATTGTAAATTACATTTTTTCTGGTGTGTAATCAGTTAAATTTATGTTTACCGTTAATTGTAAAATATGGTTGTCGATATTAGGTTAGTTTAATTCTTTTAATTTTTATTAGGGATGTAACGATACCGATACCGATACCGATATATCGGCCGATATATCGGCAAGCCGATATATCGGTATCGCCGATAATAAATCAACCGATACCGATATTTTTTTATTAAATTCTTTCTTTTCTTTTATGTTTTTGCATTGTATTCATTCATATTGTTTAAAACTACTTTCTGGCCACAGTGATCCGAAGTGAGTGTATTGAGAATATTTTTCTCTAAACAGTTGCAGTCGCAGTATATATTATCAATACAGGTTGCAGAAGTAGGTGTGATTCGTGTGGGTTCATTAAAAAGTTTATACAGATTAAATGACTGAAACAAATTAACAATTCGTGTTGCCGTTTGTATTTGTAAAAGTATATCAATATTAAAATCACCACATACTATAACTTTTTTTTTACTCCTACTTAAACGCTTTAATATTTCTTCCATGACTGTCTCAAACATATCATAGTCACTGGAAGGGGGTCTATAAACGCAAACAATAATATAACGCTCCAGCTCCACACAGGACAGTTCAATGGTCCGTTCTACAGAAAGACTAACAATGTCAGTTCGTTCTTTACATTTTACACTATCATGTACAAAAATAACAGAACCTCCGTGAATAGCCTGTGTCCTAAAGTAATATTTCTGTTTATATATTAGTTATTTATATATTCTGTTTCTGTAATAGTGTTAAGGATGAGCGGAACCTCCTGACACAAGCATTTTATTTGCTTACTAGGAGTGTTCCAATCACAAATTTGTTTATGTAAAGGAAAGAAATAAATAATTTTGAATTTTTTTAATTTTTAACGTGATAACGTTTTTAAAATCGTTTTAGTCGGGTGACATGTTCATAAACTTGTGTCACACCAAAACCTCACGAGCGCGATCGCAGGTATAACGAGAGAGAGACGGACCGATCTCCCGTTTCATCTCGAGCGCTGCCACTGCATTATGTTATCACGTAAACATCTCGATCGTAAACCTACTTTACAAACAACCAATTTTTTTGATATCAAATAATTCAAAAATCCGCGCCCATTGAACGATGCGGGAGGCCGCCCGCGCGTGCGCACTTTGTTTTCTGAAAAAACTCTACCAATATAGTAAACTTTTATTAGGTACTGATTGTATGTGTATTACTTAAAGTTTAACTGACTTCGTAAAATAATAATACTAAAATAAATGGTTTTGTCGTTTTTTGATTTGGCATTTTTATTTGAAAGAATACGATTAACAGTCGTCTCTGTTAAATGTTGGTAACTTTTTATGCATAATTCACTATTTATTTTTCTACCAAGCCATCGATATCGGTATCGGTATCGGTATCGCCGATACATTACTACAAATATCGGTATCGGTATCGTATCGGCAAAATCATGTATCGTTACATCCCTAATTTTTATAGTAACTTGACATTAAATTATTTCATACAAATTGTAAGTTCATACTTTAGGTTAATATGTTTGTTATGTAGTTGCTTTATAAAAAATAGATTACCCAATACAGTAGGATATAATATTAATTTTCTATATAAGTATTTATTTAAAATTATATATATGTATGTTTATCTGCCATCTGGTTTCCATGACACAAACGAAAGCTTAGTATGGGATCAGATCGTGCCGTGTACGTGTGTGAAAATTGTCCTGGAATATTTATTTATTATTATTATTTATTATTATTAAAGTATAAAGTAAAAGAAGAATGGGTGAAGCCGGAAAACTTACAGGATTATTTTTAAATGCAAAATTCAACCAAGCCCTTGATCAATCGAAAGTTATACAGATTATAAAAGGTTAACAAATGATGAACTTTTAAAAATACAAAACGAAAGTTTAACATTGTTAATTTGTAATGAATAATCCATCTAAAGAAGGCTGTGAGAAAAATAAATTAAACTTTTTCTTTAAATTTGTGTTGGCTATGTCACAAAGGAACAGTTAAGCTTGTACTCTTCGAATCATTTCACTATGGTCACTATGTGGTTATGAAGTTTTTAATATATGTACCTAGTTGAAATTTTGTTTGAACACGCTTATCTCAGGAACTACTAGATCGAATTGTATTATATTTTGTGTTGAAAACCACGATACATTCGAACTAATCAGTAATACAATATCTAAGTGTTAATTATCACACCACTATTGATCCTAATACTAACCACAAACTCGACCGGAGAAAGGCGACGGCCTTGGTGTCACAAAGTTATGGCTTCTTAGTATAGATTTCCTTATTTTTTGAACAAATTTGTACTTGAACCTTCCATTGTTATGTTAGAACGTTGTCAAAGTACATAGATAAGAAATCATGTAATTAGTTGATTGTGATAAATACGTATTTCCGCGCTTTTGATATGTTAGTTTTTCTTTTAACTGTCATGTTGTTAATGCTTAAACTGTTTAACAAAAATATTCTGAGAATTAAAATCGTTTATATATTATGTATACCTATCTCAAGCTGTATAGAGTTATTTAAATAAAATTTATGTTGCGGGTAGTTTTAAAATAAAACTACAGTAATGTCAAATACCGGGGCTACGATTACACCTGACGATGATGTATCGAAACCGGCCGTAGTTTTTTGTAATAAAAATCAAAATAACAGTGGAACTAGTGAATTGTGTGTTTCTTGAAGTCAATGTACCTATCTATCAATATGAATTGCAATAAGTTTATAAACCTAATAATAAATTAAAAAACTTATAATATTATTTTTTTCACAGTTCCACTCCGTGACAGACAAACGGTCACAAACAAATGACTGCGGAGAGAACAGCGTCACAATCGTCACCGAGAAGAAGATAGAAGATGACGCTTCTGACTCGTCTAGCGGAGAAAATGTAGATATAGAAGGTTAGTTTATTTATTTATTTAAAATAATACAAAAAAATACTGGATAGTTGCGAACATTAACTTTATTTTTAACTAGCTGCGCTTTGCGGTTTCACCCGCGTGGCTCCGCTCCTGTTGCTCCTGGGCTATCTAACACCGAAAGAACTTTTCAAATAAGACCAGTAGTTCCTGAGATTAGCGCGTTCAAACATTCAACTCTTCAGCTTTATAATATTAGTATAGATAACTTCAAAGACTCGACTAAAAGCATGCTTGGCATGGGTGGACATTTGATCGTAACAGTGTGAGATTGTACAATCGCATACGAAATATGAATATTTTCCTGAAAACGTTCAATTACATATTTTCGCACTCATAATATAGATATCATGTGCATATTCATTATTATCACAAAAAACACACGCTATAAAATGACCATTTTATGGGAAATAACATGTTTTTACAAAATGGTTATGTAAATATTAACTCTGACATAAGTAACAAAAAGACCGGAAGATTCACACACAAACACTATTCAAACTTGATAAAGGTGAATTCAAATTATTTAATTTTTTGCTATGCTATAGGGTTGCCTCATTTCTTTTAAATGAGGAAAATCAAAATTTTTTATGAAACAAAAATAACATTTTCACTAGGGCTGTCTGAATTTGAAACTAAAATACATTTTATATTTATAATTT
>CAJQZN010016538.1:0-17031 GCA_907164685.1 Colias eurytheme | reverse complement strand
CATCTGTCTATAGGATGTCTGGGATCTATACAATATATATCAGAAGTTAGATTTAGGTCCGCGATTTTTGCAAACGAACATCTCCTTGGAGCCTGCTCTATTATGTAATGACGATTCGAAAGTGCTACTAAATAGTAGTCTAATTGAATAAATGAATGTTTGAGTTTGAGTTTATTTTGGATATACCTATCTATTTGTAAATATCGAAAAATATTATAATCGTAAGTGTTCAGGTTAAAACAGCAATAAAGCCTTATTTATTCTGTAAAATAGACAAGTCATTTATAGATTTTAATGTGTTTGTTTCTCTAGGTTCCTTGATCAGGAACGTGAAAAGTTATCAAAAGCGGCCCTACACAGTCGTCCATTGAGCGGTGGATTGTCGTTTCAAAAAATTCTCACTTTTTCAGAGGTAAGGCTATTTTCATCATCTTCATCATCAACCCATTATGTTCCCACTGCTGGGACACGAGCCTCCTATGAGGGTACAAGCCATAAATCATAATCCACCACGCTGGCCAAGTGCGGGCAGATGTCACATGTCGTCGAACTTTTGTTTCTTGGACATGCCGGTTTCTTCGCGATGTTTTACTTCGCCGTTTTGAAATTTAGATTATTATCTGCTATTTCCAACTGTAATCTGTGTCTTTTAAGTATAGTTTTTGTGTAAAAGAGTAACAAACATTCATCTATTATATAAAATGATCAAAAACACAAAACTTTCCTCGGTTTCAGACTTCAGTGCATTTGTTAAAATAACTCACAGTTAGAAAATTATGTAAAAATGACATTATGGTCGTACAAACTTTCAAACCTTATTCAAACATTTGGGATGCATTTCAGGAAAACTTTCTAGAAGATTCTTGAGGAATATTTTCCTGAATATAAATATCTTTATCCGTTTTAATATTATTTAAACAGACTGAGGATTATGCTATTGTTAAATGTGTATTATAAAAAGTCTATAAAGCTTTTTACTTACAAAACTCACGAAGCTCTTTGGTTAAAAGAGTTTTTAAAGACTTTTTAACGGATTTTAAATTTAACTTCTAAATGTATATACTCGCGTAAACTAACGCAAGACAATACGAATTAGTCTTGTTAAAGTATTCAAGATTGTAGCCCTGTGTTCGAAGGAGCTTTTTCTTAAACTATATTTCTAGTGTTTTGCCTCTATATCATACAAAACACTAGTTATGCTCCGCGCTTTCACCCGCATTGTTCCGCTCCTGTGATGACTGATGACGCAGTTCTTACTTCTTACCGTGATGATATAATATAACCAGCCTTCGTCGATAAATGGGCATGAAATTTCAAATCTTAGCAGTAGTTCCTGAGATTAGCGCGTTCAAACAAACAAGCATACTCTTCAGCTTTAATTTAATCTATACTAATACTATAAAGCTGAAGAGTTTGTTTGTTTGAACGCGCTAATCTCAGGAACTACTAGTCCGATTTGAAAAATTTCTAGATAGCCCATTCATCGAGTAAGGCTATATATCATCACGCTAAGACCAACAGGAGCAGAGCCACGCGGGTGAAACCGCGGAGCGCAGCTAGTATTAGTATAGATGTATTGATGTGAAATTATTGTTGAACATTAATCCTTAAAGTGTTTACACATTTAACATGTTTTTTTCTAGGTGGACGAGTTCCTAGAGAATTTGGCTAAAGCCTACCCAAATACAGTAACATTGGAAACTGCTGGAAGAAGCTTCGAGCGAAGACCCATCAAATACGTCAAGATTTCCAGCTCTGGATTCCAAGTAAGTATATAAGTTATAAAGAGTTTCTAACTTTGTATGTTTGTATGGTGTAATCTGCGGAATCATAGAGCCGATCATGAAATATCAGAAAGTTACACTATTCAGAATTTACATAGGTAGTCAATTTTTTATTAATTTGTTACAGGTCACACAAAATAATATATTAAAACATTGATGAAGTTGTAAAACTCACTATAAAAGTTTTGTAGGTCTGTCCGCCTATATGTTGTGGACTTGTGGATGGTTCAACATGATTCATGATTCAACATAATGTTTTGTTGTTACCATCTACAGTATTCCGAATAGATTATATTATTATTATAGACTTTTTTATTGACTTTTTACCTGTTATCTAAATTGAATAGATAGATAATTTTTATTATATTCAATACGCACCTGACATCATAAAATAATAAAAACCACTTAAGCTTTTCATTACTATTATCAGCTTATTTACGAATGGAAGGTTAATAAAAATATTGCCAACTAATTACTTGACCAAAACTTTCCTATTACTTTTTCTATCATGTAAAATATTATGACGTAAAGGTCTTTAGGACTATCACCAATAATTATGAGTTTCGCTTCATAAGACAGTTTTAACATAAACTAGCTTTAATTTTGCAATAATTTGTCAAGACCAGAATACATTTCTGCGTATACAAATCCCGTTCCAAAAAATACTTTCTCAACTAGAAATTTTCTGTATCCTATTAGAGACCTTCCCTGGATTTTATTCGATCAAAAGCATATACGTCAATATTCTCTTATCTTTAAGGACAGGAGGAAACCCGTGGTCTTCGTGCAATCCCTTCTCCACGCCCGCGAGTGGGTGACCTTACCAGCCAGCCTGTACGCCATACAAAAGTTGGTGATTGACGTCACTGAACACGACCTGGTTGAGAAAGTCGACTGGATCATCTTGCCTATCGCCAACCCTGATGGATATGTCGCTTCTCATGCAGGTGTAAGTATGATGAATAGCTGTAATAGCATTAGGTCGATAGTCGATACTGTGCCATAATTATAAATTAAAGACTTTAAACGAGTTTTAAACACGATTTATTCATTATAATATATTAATAACTCGAAGATTCTCTCGACTGAATGAATAAAGTCTTTAATTTCTAAAAAGCAAGAAGTAACAAAAGCCTACAGTATAATGTATTAACTATTAACATATTATATTGTTATTTTTTCTACATAGATAACTGAATCAATTCCTCTTGCTTTTAGTCTTCATAATACCTATTATGAAAGAATGATGAGTGATTTGTTAAAAGTCATTTTCAATTTGCAGGAGAGATTCTGGCGTAAGAACCGTGCCACCGGCTACTCTCTCTTCTGCAGAGGCGTTGACTTGAACCGTAACTTCGACTTCATGTGGGGTAATGCGTCCAGCAACCTCGGCTGCTCCGAAGTCTTCCACGGCAGTCACGCTTTCTCCGAACCTGAAGCACAAGCCATCAAATCTATCTTTGACCAGTATAAAGACCGCATTGAAATCTATTTCGACTTGCACAGCTTCGGCAGCATGATTCTGTATGGGTATGGTAATGGACAACTGCCAGCCAACTCCCTGACTCTTCAAGTTGTTGGTGTTAATATGGCTACAGCAATTGATGCAGTAAAGATGCCTTTCAACCGGAACTATGTGGTTGGAAATTCAGCCCATATCCTTTACCAAGCATCAGGAACTGCTGGAGATTATGCTCAAGCTATTGGAATACCTTTATCTTATACTTACGAATTGCCTGGATACAGATTCGGATTCCAGACAGCTCTAGGCTTCCTAGTTGATCCTGATTTCATTGAACAAGCTGGTTATGAAACATGGCAAGGTATTAAAGCAGGTGCTGAGTTTTTGTTGAGATTGAACTAACTTTGAACGGATATGTTTTCCTTTTTACGAAAATAATTGTACGTATTGCATTGTTTTAAATAAATTGTGAAAAACTGAAATCTATGTTTTAATTTTCCTTCTTTCTGATTGAATATAAATAAATATTGAATATAAATAAATAAATTGAATATAAAATAGGTTAACCTATTTACTTATTTGACGTCTACAATATTATGAATCAGGTAAAGGTCTCCTTATTAGGGTTCCATTTTTAATGAAAAATATATAATACAGTTTATCTATCGATGCTAATAGAGACTATTCGATTTTAAAAATAAAATACACTTACCAAGGTCATTAACCTCCCTGACGATGATGTTTGATCTGATCTGATTTCTTGTTGCTATTGTTTCTCATAAACTGTATTTTTCTTTCTATCCTTGAAGATTTATATTTTTTTAAAGCATTCAAATGCTATAAAACTAAAAATAATGTATTGTAAACTACTAAAATAAAATTTAAGTTAAGTGGACTCACTGCTCCATGTTTCTCTAACACTGATTTATATTATTTATTTATAATTATTATTAGATAATATTATCATGAAATAAGAAAAGAAATATTTTTTTTGAACATTGTTATATAAAGCGCCTTTTTCAATATATTATCGACTGTCCAACCCAAAAAATATATCAATTTTAACCAGCAGTTCCTAAACGAAACAATCTCTTCTATTAGTAATTAAATATACTATATTTATACATATAATATGTGACAATAGTAGAAGGAAATAATGTATATAGTCCGGGATACATCGCCCATTTTTGCAAGTGATTACTATCAAGCTAATTTTTCGTGAGTAGCTTTATTTTGATGAGATGCCCAATAATTTCATGTACAAAACTCTCGATTGTGGTAGCTACCAGAGGAAACAAGGATAAAATATTTTGATTTGATGGTTCTCAAATATTAAATACTAACCGAATGTTTTTTTTTTGTTCAATCTCAAGATAATTATCTAAATTATTCGAAAAAATATTTGTCCTACAAAATCTATGGTTTGATCAAAGAGTCCCCCTTTCCAATGTGTATCGATAACGAAGTCATCATAAATGATTACTAACCAGCTGATTTTTTTTATTTTCACTTATTTAATACTTATATAATTCAACAGACATATTGTCCTACAAATTGCGTAATAAATATTTGAGAACCGTCAAATCAAAAATTTTTATCCTTGTTACCTCTGTAAGCTACCACAATCGAGAGTTTCGTAAGTACATGAAATTATTGGGCAATGGGCATCTCATCAAAATAAAGCTACTCACGAAAAATTAGCTTGATAGTAATCACTTGCAAAAATGGGCGATGTATCCCGGACTAATAGATATGATTGAATGATAACATATCGATGGAATGAAATTCTGTTTACATATTTAATACAACTGCAGTTTTGATAAATATGGATGGACTTAAAACTAATAAACATCTGTGAACGTAAGTCACCCAGTTTAAAATATTTGAAAATAATTAATAAAAACCCTGTTTAATTATTTTCCTACATATTTATAAGAAACATGTTTATCTATCATTCATGGATTATGTGGATAAAACCAATTAAAGATAAGGGATTTATCGATAATATTCTGGAAATTGAACATTCAATTCATGCGATATTATCTTAGAAATATCAGTGTAATTATGATGTTTTATATTATTTGCATTGTTTTGAATCTCGTGTTGTGTGTTTATGGAAATAATGAACTTTATAAAGGGTAAGTTTATTCTTCTTACACTTTATAATATAAATTACAATAAAGAAGATATTACAATTAAACTTTACCTATTAATTGTTTTCTATTTAAGGTCATTTTAAATTTTCAAAAACTTCTAAGTATCATAAAAATCATTATTTCAGGTACCAAGTATACAATATCCACATCAAAACAGAAGAGCAGCAAGATAACTTTCATATGCTAAAAAGTGACATGATAGACTTCTGGAGGAAGCCATCTTTCAAACATAATATTACTGGCCAGGCGATGGTTCCTCCTTCACACTTCACATGGTTTGAGGATCAGCTGGAGACCCTGGGTGTGGAGAAACAAGTGATCATAGAGGATGTATATGAGTAGGTATAAAGCTTTGTTACCTAATGGGCCCTCTTCACAATGGGCAGCGTTGGCCCAACAAATGATCGTGCATGTTTGCCGCCATTACATCGATTAAACATCTACACTGACGGCTGTTTATAGACATTAAGGATTTAAGGCCCTCTTGACTAGCGTGATTGCCTCTACACGTCCAACGCTTGCCGATGGTGAAAAGGGCCCATTAGGTAGAGGTTCTCACCACTTAATACAAAAATATAAAAAGGGTCAGCGAAAAGAATTTATCTGTTAATAGACGAACAGATTTAAATCAGTTCACTTCAGAGACACGTGAACAGTTCGATTATTATCTGCCGTGACACGTGAATTTTCGGAAAATTTGAATATAATATTTTTCATTTACTATTTAGTTTCATAACATTCAAATGCTTTATAAATGAGATCAAATGGACCATGAGGCGGGATTCGAACGAGATGTAGTTTCATGTTTTCATAAATATCGCAATGTTTTCTTTGAAAAAAACTTACCATCGTCAGAATTAATAATACTTACTCCACCTACCACCAGATGGCAATACAAAATTTCACCCTGTCAAAAATATTGAACAATTAACACACAAACACGAGCACGAGTGCCCTTAAATAAGAAAATACTTGAAAGGTAGTTTATCTCCGAGCCAGTCAAATAGATTTGTATGATTCAAACCATTTATATCATTGTGAGATGGACTCTCCTTCAGTGCTCGTACGTGATTTGTAAAACAATTTTTTGTTAGAGCAACATTTTCTTTAAAACCGTTTTATTACAATCAACTTTTATTTCAGAAGTATGTTGAGTAGTTTCTTCTCTTTATAATGGGGTATTATGGTACATATTTTTTAAGATGATATTATGTTTATTAAGATTACGGTGCAATAACATCAAACGAATGTAATTAAAGCTGTATTTAGTGTGCAATTAATACATTTTTATTCATTCATTCAAACGAATATAGAGCTAGATCGAGAGCATTCTTTCGTGCGAGCTAAATCAAGAGCGATCTTTTAGTGTAAAACATAACTCGTATTCAGTGTTGTTCAGTATTAGAACATTGCATAGAATCTCCTCTAACGCACTAAGAACGACGAAAGAATGTTCTACGCCTATTTACTCTTAAAAAAATTTGACATAGTGGGGTTAGAATGTGCATTCGCTTGTTTGATGAAAATGCACCGTCAGATATATTTTTCAATAAGTCTAGTAGTATTTCAGATTATCAATGAGAACAAAAACTAAAAGAGGATTTTTATGTTATTACTATAAATATAAATGCTTAATTCTACACGATATTACAGTTACTACAAATTAATTTCATATGTTTCTAGATATCTATCTCAATCAGAAGTAACTCAGAGAAATTCAAACAATGCGGATTTCGATTTTGAAGGTTTTTACAGGTATGATAAGGTAAGAATTTGATCATGAATGAAATAAATCTGTTCAACTAATCAAGTATTTAAGACCAATATTACTTTTTATATAATATGCATAATGAACCAACTCTTAAGATGTTGAATGTTTATGTCTTAGTATAACTTCTAAACTATTCTACTTATTCTTCACATTCCTTTTTACTGTATCAAATATTTCCTAATTTTCGGACATATTTTAGGAAAGTGGAAAACATCTTTATTCACAAGTTCCATGTGTAATTTTTTGTTAAAATAAACACATCCTACGTAAAATATTATTAATGCAAAAGTTTGTGAGGATATGTGTGTGTGTGTGTGTTTGTTACTCTTTCACGCAAATACTACAGAACCGATTACAATTAAATTTAGCACACATATAGAGGGTAACTTGGATTAACACATAGGATAGGTTTTATCCCGGAAATCCCACGGGAACGGGAACTATGCGGATTTTTCTTGGAAAACGTGGGCGAAGCCGCGAGCAGAAAGCTAGCCCATCATATTACAATATAAATCTATATAATTATCATCATCATGTTTTTATTTTACAAGATTACGTGTTTATTATCAAAATAATGAAAATTGTAATTAACAAATTGATCAACGTAAATTCTAATCCCATCTAATATGATAAGCTACAATAGTAAATAATTTTGATAAGAGCATTAGCAAATATTATGCTAATAATCTGCGGCTGATACTACCAGTAGGAACCTAGGTAGTAGGTACCTATTAATATATCACTGCAAACAGTAGTTTGCAATGAGATATTAATAGGTATAGAATATTTAAATTTATAACGGTGTCGAATTTTTAAAGAGATAATGGCGATTTTTTATTTAAAAAACTGTTTCGGTTATTAAATAAATTGTATCTTTACAAGAATATTAAATAAATACCATCTGATAAAAGAAATGTATTACTTACCTCTAGCTTCCATTTAGAACTGTCACGTGGTTTCGATTTTCTGTGTAAAGTCATGTTTGTAACTTCAAAACTATTTTTCCTTTAGCATACGAAACAAATTATTTCTTTTCAAGTTCCTACAGGTTATATTTTTAAGTTCTTATTCTGAATCTTGGAAAAGATTAAGTTTTATATTCTTATCCTTTAATATGAATTGTAACTTGGTCTTTTCCAAAAAATTATATATAAAAGTCTAATAAGAATTTAAACCATGCAATGTATTTAAATTTATTAAGTTTAAATTAACATAATTACAGATTTTAGATTACATGCGATCAATCGAGAACACTTACGAAAGCTCAACAGAAATAGATGCGAAGTTAGTAATTAGTGGTCAAACTGATGAAGGCAGACCCCTCGTCTACTTGAGAATAACAAATTATTCAAATACTCCAAAACCAGTTATTATTATCGAAGGTGGGATTATACCAAGGGAATGGATAACTGTCCCAGCAGTTCTCAATATGGTTGATAAAGTGATTGAAGATAGGAAGTTTTTGGATAATTTTGACTGGATTTTTGTGCCCGTGGTGAACCCTGATGGTTATGAATATACGCATACTAATGTAAGTATGTTGTAAAACTGATTGCAAACGAATATGTATTATGTATGTATATCTATAGCAAAGGTAAACAATTTGGTGCTTCTAATGATCTCTTTACAATGGGCCGCGTTGGGCGAGTACAGGCAATCACGATAGTGTAAAGGGCCTAAACCTTCGGCCTTAGATGTTATTCATAATGACCGTAATGGCGGAAAGTTGTGCGGCAAACATCGACGAGCATAATTATATTGGGCCAACGCTGGCCATTCTTCATTCATGCTTTCATTGAAGGAAAATCAACACTAAATTTAAACAGGAGCCAATGTCTATAATATTTTAATCAAATAATATAAAGATTACGTCGTAATCGTATCGTATTAAACTATAATAAATATATTATCTTCATACCACACATAAACCAGGATACAAATAAGATATGTATCGAATAGATATCTAACCTGTATGAAATATAGTTTATCGTTTACATTTTTGAAGATGAACTGAGTTTTAGTGCATCAATACCGATAATAGAATCAAAAATTTCCGATTTAATTCATTCAGCAATTACATCACCTGTATGCATGAAATATGAACAGAGTTTAGATTGAAATTTCATAAGCAGATCTTTGTTAACTACGAGCGTTGTTTAAGTTTCTGTTTCAAAAGCAGGCTGCAGGAACAAAGCATTGTGGATGTTTTTATTTATACCAAGTTCTTAATCTCCTTTGAGAGCATAGTTAATCTGAAGCGGTTTAAATCCTTGTGCTTTGATATAATTGTTTTATTTCTGATTAAAAATTATGCTAAGTGATGCAGTTTTCTGAATGTTTTTAATTTATTTATAGTTTTGTGAGTTAGGTTTTGAGTAAAATTTAATATAATAAATTGATGAACTTTACAGGTCATTAGGTTATTAGTCTTATGAATTTTATTTTATCTATTAGACGAATTTGTGTTCGAATACCTTTTTACAGCAGAATTAGAACGTATGTCTATTATATTTGTTCAAATATATTTTATGAAAGTAAGAAAAAGTTTTCTAATTTTATGGGTTTCACCGTTAATTAAGTTTATACGAACACACATTTTTCGTTATAAATCTAATTTATATTAAACTTTCTTCTCTCAATTATATCCCACACTTAAATCTCATATTTAATCTCTTACTTCTAGCTCCGTTTCTGGACAAAATCACGAAGCTTACGAAGCGACCTCGGCCAAATATGTCCCGGGGTGAACATCAATCGAAACTTTGACATTGACTGGTCAATATCTGACTCCAGCAGTAGCCCTTGCAGTCACTTATATGCTGGTATTGCACCATTCTCTGAACCAGAGAGCAGATTCATACGTTCCTTACTCGAAGAACACGGTCGTAACATACAATTGTACATTTCCCTACAAAACACAGGAGGTTTTATATCCTATCCTTGGCAGTATGAGAAAGCAGCAAGCGGCATGTTTAGGCAACACTACTTCCTAGCAAATGATATGGTTGAAGCAATTGGTGAAGATTACAAAGCAGATGTTGGTTCTTTAGCGTATGGAGATAGACAATCTGGTACAAGTGCAGATTATTTTAGTATTAATGAAATTTTGTACGCGTTTAACATTGATATTGCGCCTAGAGGTGATAATGGTGTTGTATTTGCTGTAAGTGAAATAAGAAATGTTATTGATAGCGTCTGGCGGGCTGTTGAGGTTGCAGTTGATAGTTTTATTCAATAAAATATAGGTAGTCTTAAAATGCAGTTTTATTTAAATTCTCTACTACAATATCAAGGTATGATGTTTTAAGGTTCATTTTGATCTAATAGAAAAGCTAGCATTTTTATAGTACTAGGAGTATACAATGTTGAAATGATATTATTCTTAGTAAAAAATATAAACATGAAGGTAAGAACAAGAGCTCTTAAATCTAGGTAAAGAGTACGCCAAGTTGAAGAGACATCCTACATAAACATATTCTAAGAATATTTTTGTATTAACATAAGCAAATATTTTGATGAAGCGCTGGGTTTTTAGACGTGCCGTTTTCTGGGAACTTCGAGTTTATAAAGTAAGTATACACACTTGTCTTACGGTGTATTTACACCAAACGAGCGAATTCTGATTCTAACCCCACTATAATATCACATTCTTTCATGCGTTCGAAAAGATTATATATACAATGTTTAAATACTGAATACGAGTTTTCGTTTACACTAAAGATTACGAAAAATGCTCTTGCTCTAGCTCTATGTTCGTTTGATGTAAATGCACCGTCATAAATTCGTAAGTCTGTTGCGCTGTCATAACTATACCACAGCACTGATTTAGATGAAATATAGAATGTGTGTGACCAGCCCCCCTAGACAAGTGGCTTTCTATTAGCGTAAAGTTTAATAGAATAGATTATGAATGTATGAGATTGACGTTTGATTACGACGACGACGACGATTGATTACGTCAATCTCATACATTCATAATCTATTCTATTAAACTTTACGCTAATAGAAAGCCACTTGACTAGCCCCACTGCATAAGCTATTTTTCCCCCAAAAATTATCCATATGAAAGAGTTGAAATAGGGAAAATTGCCGCTGGTTTTGTTGTACAATACATACGCGGAACACATTTAATTTATAATAACTACAATTGTTAATTAGGTACCGTTTTCACATAGCCAAAAGTATTACATATTACGTCTACCAAATAGTGCTGCTCAATGCAACTATTATACCGTACATAGTTACGAACTCGCAATTTTTTCCGTCAGTAATTTTCACACAGCAAAAGCGAAATAAGCCCAAATGAAAATAGCTGGAAGTTTTTAAATTATACGTGTCTAAAAGTTGATGGACAAAGTTAAAACGCTCATCGCGATCAAGGGTTGAAACCGCAAACTTTCAAAGTTAAATTAAGGTTAGTTTTTAAACAAGTCGAGATGTGAGCAGGATTATTTTAGTGACCATCAAACGGATTTGTACTGTTGGAATTTAATTTTTGCGGTTTTGTATTGTGGATTTATTATTAGATTGGTTTTGTTATAGGATATTTCAATGAAGAAATTTTTCGTATAAATAAAATACCTATGTGCGATGATTTCGTAGATATAAATAAAATAAAGATTTTTACTACTACTATATTTAGATTTTTAAACTAGCTGTGCCCCGCGGTTTTACAACAATAATTGTTCCGCTCCTGTTGGTCTTAGCGTGATGATATTATATAGCCTATAACCTTCCTCGATGAATGGGCTATCTAACACCGAAATAATTTTTCTAATCGGACCAGTAGTACCTGAGATTAGCGCGTTCAAACAAACAAACAAACGCTTCAGCTTTATAATATTAAAAAATAAGATGAGTAAGATTATCCTTGGATTAAACTATGTTACATATTTCTTTAATTTCCTTAAAATCTATTTTAGAAATCATATAACAACACTATGTATTTTATAAGACCCCTGTTAGAAATTAATTTTCAATACTGTTATTAATCCAACTTATCTAGATGGGAAAAACATTGTAATCTACAAGAAAAACTATCATAACATGCAATTTCCGTTAACACAACTAAAACCAACTTTTTTTTTTAAAACGCTGTAAAGAAATTCATTCCCTATCTATCAAGTTGCCTTTTTATAAAATAAGATTTTCTCACAAAGGCAAGAATCAAATTGCAATATTGGACTATCAATCTTTACCTCTATAAAAGGGTCTCAAAGAATATATTGTTAAACTACCTCGGTTTAGGTCCATTAACTATGATATTTAAGTAACGTATCATATATAAACTATGAGGTCATTATTATACTTAAATAAACTATGAGGTTATTATTATATATCTGTTGTTATACAGAAAACATGAAATGATATTATTCGTCCTACTACCTAGATATAATATACATCATCACCTTATTTTTATTTCATTAGTTATTACTATGAGCAGGATATGTTTCAGAAATAAACCTGTTAAAATTTCCTAGTGTTTAAGCCTTCTTTGATCTGTGTTATAGGAAATGAAATCGTCTGAGTAACTAAAAAAATAATTATTGAAAAACGAAACTTTCTTGAGAAATATAACAACAGTATTTTTTTATATAAATAGATGGAACGGTCTCTAATCTCTATCATAATATCTCCCATAATCAAGAAGAAAATGGGGAATTATAAGTAAACATTACTTGCATAATGCTTATAATATAAACAAATAATATTACTATTATCACAGACTATTATACTGTTCCCGTTTTCCATAATATACACAATATAATATTGTCCACACAAAACAGAGAAATTCACCTCTTAAGGAACATATTATTTCGAACTATACAAGAACTATACATATAATATATATACAGTGTCACGTAGTCCGTCCACTCGAAGGCTTTATTTTGTTTTGCACCTTGGACTTCGTAAAGCTAGGGATACAATATTTTGTTAAAATTTATTGTCTTTGTCAATTGCACATAATATACTAGATGTAAGAAACGTTTGCAAACGGAAAGTTTGGATCATAATAATCTATATTAATAAAAACAAATATTTTTCTGTATGACCTTAACAGAATGATCGTAAACTATGCATTTGATCATAGAGCAAGTTACTAGCAGTAACATATTATTAACAACTTAAATATCAATTTATAAAGAATAGAAAAAATTCGATCACGAGGCGGGACTCGAACCCGCATCCTTTCGCGCCATTCGCGCCATGCCTGACCAATGCAGCCACTCGTGACCCGCCAGAGCAATCGAATTTATTCTTTTCTTTCAGTTTTATGTGTCTAAGGGACACAAAGCATTTGAATGCCATAAAACAAAAAATATCAATTTCAACTTAAATATCACAATAAATATAGTGAAATAGATGATAATTTATATTTTCGATCCTAATTGAGTATCATATAAAAAAACGGTATATTTTTCGACCCAGAATTGTAGAAATATAAAATTGCTTCAAAAATAAAATAATGTAACAGTAATATTCGAACAGCTCTCTCTAGCTTAAATGTTTCAGAATTCAAAAAAATTATGCATAGAAATATTCAAACATTAATTTATTAGTAACTAAAAATTAAATAAAAATATTCCAACAGTGAGTTCTTGCTTAGAACAGAAGCGAATTTCACAAATTCCACTTAATATTGGCTACCTGTTGGAAAAACAATAAACGTAACGTCGTTTCTGGACGAAATATACTCTGTTGAATGAAAATGCTTCTAAAATTCCATTAAATATGTTTTATGCATATAATATTAGTTTAGTACCTATTTATGAAAGAATAAATGAATGAAAAATTATTTATTTATTTTTTTGTACATCGTACATTTTAAAAACGTACCCATACATATTCTACAATGCATAGACCATATTACCAGTCGACCGAGAAAAGACGAGGAAATTACCTTAATGAGTTATTGTGGTGCATGGTGAACGCTAAGAAGTTAGTATTTTATCAAATACCTATGCATGACACAATAAACGATTTCAATTTATACTTCTAATTTTGTAACCTTATAAAAAATCAGCCGAGTAAAAATACAGCTAATTAAATGAAGACAGTTTAAAAATCTACATTTGCCTCCATTTTTATCCTTCATTTTAATCCAATAAGATCACAGATCGTTCGAAGCAAGTGAAAACCGAAATAAACGTTCCATTTCCCGGTATTTGTTCGGGAAATGCTGAATTCAATTACTGGATTGGTACTTTGGAAAAACATTAGCCAATTGTTTTAGGGAATGCCAGGAAATGCATCGGCGATCTGAATTCATTGAGAATTCTTTTTCGCCACTTAAGAGGGTTGAGACGTGAGTTATTTTTTATGGATATCGATTTAATGAATAAGTAAGATTTTGTGGGATGAGTAGGAATAATAAATAATAATTTGATTTGGTTTTGATTTAATAACATTAGTAAAATGGTCGGCGTGTAGAGAATATTTAATATCGTTTCAAGATACATGACTGAAGTCATCATAATAAATTCAATAAAAATGTTAAAAAATTTCATATATTCATAACATATCGATTTTTTAGATTTTGCAGCAAACTTTACAAGCGAGTTAAAAGTGTAGAGATAAGGATAGGAATTTCTCGATTAAGAATACAAAGGCTCCACAGTCCACATGCTTTCATAATTTAATCGACATTTTTTTTAATTAAAATATCTTAAAGCGTAGCAGCCCGTCTAGCACCAGCAACAATGCCGGCCCAAGTTTCTTTCACAGTCGGCTCAATATACGCAGGATCCATGAAAAATCCTCCAAAGAAACCGTGCAGTTCAATCTTAAAAGTCAGAGGAACACCGATCTTATGCGCATAGTCTGTCGCCATCCCTGAAGCTCTAAAACCACGGGTCAGAGCTTCATTACCAACTCTATATCCCAAGGGGAATATACCAGGAGCATAATTGTTCATAGCATCAGCCATGGCCACTCCAACTGTATGCAGGCCAAGCGCTTGATTGGATAATGTACCGTCGTGACCCCAAGGATAGACAATTAAGGAACCAAAAGAGTGAATAGAGATGTACATTTTCAGTCTGTCGAGGTGCTGGTGGAATACGTCTCGAAGCATTCTGGCTTCTACTTCAGAGAAGGTTCTGTTCCCAGGGTACACGTAGGAGCAAGGCTCTGTGCTAGTGCCGACCGTGTCCCAGAAGAAATCGAAGTTTCTGTCGATGTCGACTCCGATGCATACGGGACAAGGGGATGGTTGTCGTTAGAACGGTTCTTGTGCCAGGCTGGGTTCTAGAATGAAATTTCGTGTCTGATATATTATCCGTTGCAATCAAAATACAATGTAAGGAAGGCAGTGTTTGAAATTATAGCAAAGAACGAAGGATGAAACCGTATACAATGCAACAGATACAGACAAAATCAATTTCTATTTATTATTTTTATGCACTTATTCATCACATTTTGGATATTTTACTGCAGGTCTAAATAATTTTATTGTGGCTAAGGAACAAATTTTTTTAAATTCTTCTAGTTTTTGTAGTAAATCCACTCCATACCGAATATATTTATCAAAATAGTATGTATTATATTGGATGTAATTTAGAAAATAATGTTATTCATTTACGATCTTTCGTAATACATATATCTACACAAAAAAACCTATCATAGTTTACATAATATACGTATTACATACATTTAGTTTTTACATTTATATCATATTAAGCTTACCACAGTATAAGTATGATGAAAGCCATCAGGATTGACCATAGGCATCAGAATCCAGTCGAATTTGTCCAAAAGATCAGGTTCAGTGATATCTTCAACCAATTTATGAATAGCATACGTCACAGGTGGTATAGACAACCACTCTCTACCATGAGTACCACCATCTATGAAAATAATGGGTTTCCTTCTATCTTCAAAGTTTGTGGTGGAAATCTTTAGCATCCTGATTTGTCGGCCACGGAACGAATTTGAGGGTATTTCTAGTTTCGCTATGTTTGGATATCTGCGTGCTATTTCGTCCATGTACCACTCGATCTGAAAAAATATTATTAGTTAATGTAGAAGAATTTCTTTTAAATAAATCTATACCAATAATAAAATAGGAGTGTCTGTTTTTAATAATGAAAAGACCGATTTTTACTAAATGCATGGTATACACTGTACATCTTCTGTACATATACCAAAATAGTAATTTTTAGAATTTTAGTCTGTCTGTCTGTTCCGGCTAATCTCAGGAACGGCTGGATGGATTTTGACGGAACTAAAATTCATTCACGTGCACGGGTGTAACCGAGGGGCGCAGCTAGTAAAGATTATAATTATTAGTTATACAAAGTTGTAAATGTTATAAATATCTATCTTAAATCTTTTATACATTATTTAAAACCCAGAAGATGTTAAAATTAGGGCCGATTTTTCAATGCTTGGATAAAACTTATCCGTCCAATAAAGTATTACACGATAATATTAAAATGTCACGTAAACTGTCAAATACGGGCAATTAGAATACGTTTTTAAAATGGTAGTTTTATACATTATTCGACGAATAAGTTTTATCCAAGCATTGAAAAACCGGCCCTTAAAGAAATAGAATGCAATTTTACAATTTTATGTATTCAGTGCAGTTAAATCGAAACCATGTTAAGCTCTTTGTAGTTTTATTTTCAACTAAATGAGAATGTTGTGCGGGAAAGTCTAATTAGAGAAAAATCGGTCAAATAAAACATTAACATTTGACTCTATTGCCAGTACACTTTCTGATTTTCTAAACATATCGAATATTTTTTATAGTTGTTTAGATAAATTGAGTATTTGAATTAAAATTTTTTTTGTGATAAATAGAAAGATAATATATTAGTTTTATAACAAAACTGTTTTTATTTTTATTTTTTTGCA
>CAJQZN010016536.1:0-15472 GCA_907164685.1 Colias eurytheme | reverse complement strand
CAAGAGAAAGGTTTTAGTATATAATTTATTAGGTCTTAGACAAAGCGGGCGAAGCCGCGGGCGCTAAGCTAGTATAGTATAATTGTTTAACTATTGTCAACAAATACACCAATTTCACACGTTGATTGCTAACGGCTATAACATAAATCTGTCTGGCTAAAAATCACACGAAGTATTGGTTTAAATTTTATTGCTTTCCATAAGAGTAAACATCAAAATCGAAATCAATATACAAAATATGAAGCCATTATAAGACCAACTCATCCGGTAAAACAATTAGAAACGGAAAACAATCATATGGACTGAACCACTCAGCGTGTAATTATTTTTATGTATTGTATAGGTATGTTATTATTCGGATTATAAAGAAGCGGTTTATCAGACGTTAGATTGGAGTATTTTTTGAGTGGCAGATACCTTATTATGGACGATACATTTATTTTCTTTGTTACCACAAAATTATTGTGAAAACTGACATCCTTTTCTGTAATTTAGGTATTGGTAGTACTATTATATTATATTCTGTGGTATTGGTTCTACTTACCGGAGGAAATGTTTATGACTAGAGTACTATTACTACTTTTAAAGGGTAGTTAAAGTATTTAAGTTGGTAGTTAAAATAATTTAAGTTCGGTTAACGAACACCGTGTTCATCAGGGTGTTGGTTCGCATAAAGTGTAGAGTTCTTATTAATGGTTTCAAACTGTTTTTTTTTTTTTGTTTATGACAAATCTCGATTTATGTTTGTTCTTAATCAGCAGTAGATAAACACAGCTCGTTTATAAATTAAGTAAAAAAAAATAATAATAAATTATCAAATAAAATATATTTTTACAAACGTTTTTATACGAAAGCTAACAGTAGTTCATACATTGCATAAAATACAATTATAAGAAGTAACATTTACAATTGAAAACGTCATGTCCGTTGCATTTTAATCAAAACAGCATTAGTGTGATCGTATGTTGATCGCATTGTGTGAAGCGGACGCGATACTCACTGCCAACACGTGCAGACAACAAAATAAATTTTTATTTGCTTTATATATAAAATATATATGTTTTGTTTATTTCTATACAATTTATTCCAAGTATCAGAAATAGAGTAAAATTTATAAAAAACATATACTATAATTTCTCATTCTCTATAATGATTCCTTATTTTACTGATAAAAAACAATTGTTAAAACTGATTTTAGCAATTGTTTTTACATCCTATCACTTCCTATTTAGAACTTGTGTTTCTAATAATTGCAAGATTTACCGTTATAGTAGATAGTGGCCACAACTCATATTTATAATCTTGTTTGTGAGTAGTAAAGCTTAATAAATAGAAGTAAATTAAAATTAACATAGGTTATGAGCTTTTGTTTGCACATTAGAATTTATTGCAAGATTTAGTTGCTAATCTTAAATTTAACTGTAATTTGTATACCCATCTAATTATTTTATTCACGTGTGTAATGCAGATCAATATAAAAAAAAAAATTATATTTAGTTTTATAAAACTTTAAAATTTGTTGACCAGTTACGACTGCCGTTACTTTTCGGATTAAAGGGTGAAGCGTGTCTGATCGACATCGCCCTAAGCAAGGGCATTGCAATACATACTCAGCTTTATTGAAAATTAGCCCGTCACTTCTGATGGATATTTCATTTATTTTTAATAATAAATCACTAATAGCAAAACTTTTACCGAATAAAACAGATGTGATATATTTGGTGATTTTAGTACTTATTGATAGTAGATTTTACCATTTCATCAGTAACATTAAAATCTGTTTAATACATTTGGCGTGGAAGAGGAATCACCTAAACTGTAAACATTCTTACAAATTTAGGTGTTTAGAAAGTAGGATGTAAAAAATCTGACAGCTACTTACTATTAAAAGTTGTGTGAAATATCGGCATATCTAGTAAAGAAATCATAAATGTGAACAGGCAATCGATCATACACATAACCACAGACCACATATTAAACTAGCTGGAGAAAGCTCGTCAATTTGTATGAAATCCAAGTGTCTCTACATAACATAGCAAAAGCAATAATTTCGTGTGGGACGTGCACACGTTTTCGAAGTTTTTATAATACAACTAGCGGTCCGCCCCGGCTTCGCCCGTGGTACATATTTACTTTTTCTCTACATAAAAACCATCCTCGTACTTCAAGGAATATAATAAAAAAAGAATTATCGAAATCGGTTCAGCCGTTCTCGAGTTATGCGCTTACCAACACATTTTGCGATTCATTTTTATATATAAGATATGGCGCAACGAAGTTGTGAGATCCGACTAAATAATGCGACGATATTGAGAGCTTCGCACATAATCCTATAAGTACTGTACTTTGTGTATTTGTATCTAGTTAAAGCTATATTTTGCGTATATTTGCATACGATTACTTATTGTATTTTTTTTCTAAACTAAAATAATATTTTGCATATAAATACATGCCAATTATTTCAATCAATTTCATTGCTTAAATAATAAGGAGATCTCAAAATCACATATTTACAGGATTGAAATATTGAAAAAATATAGCACATTTTCATTTGACAGATGATATTGAACATTCTAAATATTATGTTAATATAGATTTCTATTGTTTTTATAGCAACTCGCTACAACAATCTGAATGATATTAATCCTTTAAGTATAAGTATACTTACTTCAACGTTTATACCGATCAATAAGTAAAAAACACGTTTCATTACTATTCCTTAAAATACAGGCCTTTCAAAGTCAAAATAATTTAGTCCAAAATTATTAGTAGATACCCAACAAGTCTTTAGACTTGTTTTAGACTTGTTAGGTAATAATTATTTTGGACTAGCCAACTCAATATTAATATTCATTACTTCTCCCATGAGATCTATGCTAAGTTTCACTATCAAAATTATCTTGTGAATGCAAATTAAATCATCGAGTTTCAATTGCATTCAGTTTGCAGTTACGATGTGATGTATTCGCAAGATATAGAAAGATAAAAATTAAAATAGGTCTGTTTATTAAGGGTCCTCCTATTTTTTTTAAATATCCTCCATTTACGGAATGGGATCAGCTAGTGGTTAATTCTTATTATCTATAGATAATCTTTTATTTGGTTCGTGAGATGCACAGAAATCCTAAAAGCTTTACCGCTGAACTTAATTGAATATTTATGAAAAATTATCGCTATTCATTGCTTGGAAAAATCCTTAATATTAATTGAATCAAAATAAAGTCGGATTAATAAATTGAATTCATTCAAATCCTCTATCAGTTTTTGTTTTTACAGAATCGACATTTCAAAAGGTTTTAATCAGAGTTACGAATTCAATTTAGCGGGGGCAATTTGGGGGCGATATCAGAATAATTTGCATAGTTATTGTATAAGCATGGGTCAGCTACAGAGGCTCGGTGACAGCCCTCATCCCGCACTTGCTAATAAATCAAATGTGTTATATACGCAGAATGATATGCAGTTATATACACTTTGGCCTGATATAAGTTATAGAAAAAATGGAAATGGTTGATTTATTAATTTACACGTGCTGGAAATTGAGATGTTTGAAAAGCTTATTGACCTAATAAAGGGTTTTCACCTGATTGATGTCCCATATCTATCGACGTAAATTTTACTAAATATTATATACTGAAGAAGAAAATAAAGTGTACAATTTCAAAATAGAACACATATTAAATGATTATTTTAATTCTAATTTAAATCAAACATAGCTCATGTACTATTTTCTGAACGAAAGAGTAAAAGCGATTCTTAAAATCCCTAGATTTATAAAAATGTGTGCGTGTACTAGTGTACACACGTAAGAAGTGAAACTTCTTTATGGCCTTATATGCAACTTTACAGAAATACGTCGAATCACGCGTGGTAGGGATAAGAAAAAGATGGCGCGTTGCGCGTAATCCCGATAAAAAGTTTTGCATCCGCTGCCAAAAGAGTATAATTAAAAATATATAAAAAAGGAAAATTTAAATATTATATATCCTTAAAATGAATTCCGATATAAGGTGAATAATGAAATTCCCGGTATAACTCGGCATTGTGTTACTTGGATGAGTTTTGGATAGCTGCTCTAACTCCGTAATTAACTGTCAAGTCAACAAAGGTACTGTTCATCATTAAACATTTGTTAAGACACTTACTATATTCTTGTGCAGGCTAAAAATGATCTTTTATCCAGTTTTTTATAATTTTCTTGAATAAGTAATTTATGTTTGGATTTTTAAAACAACGTCAAAACTACCAGAAAATTGTTATCTATGCATGATACTAGAAGATTGAAAGCTCCATGGATTCTATTACGTACAGTATTGAGTGGAATATTATTGATGATGTCAACGACACATGCACATACCTCGGAAGAGCCTCGTCCATGCAGATAGCTTCGCGCAGCAATATAAACTAATTAGTAAATAAATGTTCAAGCATTTTTCAGAGAAGTACACAACCTCAGTTTTAATGATTAGAATTACACATTAGCGAGTCATCAATTTACTTTCAAAATAATATATAATTACTGATTAAATAACTTATTCAATTCCTCTATGTAGATTTAAAAAAATCCACTAGAAGTTTTCAAACGTGTATTGGTTTTTGTTAAAATAATTAGGAAGCGTTATAAATACTCAAGCAGGTTTAAGCTTCTTAGGACAATGAATGCTCCCCAACACTTGTAATTGCAAATCCCTTTTATTTGCACTAAACTTATTCACGGGGGAATGAAATCCTGTTTAATGCAATTTCCATCTATATTTAATGAATGATAGAAGCGCCTCTAGAATTTGAGTAAAACAATTGCTGCTATACTAATTACGTTTTAATATGTTGTATGTGTGTTTGTTATTCTTTCAAGAAAAAACAGCTGATCGGATTTGTATGAAATTTGGTATAGAGTGAGGATAAGCACAAAAGCTGACCTTTATCCGGGAAAAACGCGGCGCAAGCCTCAGGATTAAACAAGTACAAACATTTTTGAAAAATAAGTAAGTATTACATTGTAAAAGTGTCACCATTGTCACCTCAAAGTTTTTGATAAGGACAATGAATTCCCTTTTTGATAAGGATTATCAGAAATTATTATCAAATAAATTACTTGTATCAGTCTACAAAAATAAATCTAGTTATTTCTACATTCCCTACAAACGTACACACTATACAGATTGGCGTAATTACTACTTCTGTCACGTCCCGTCACGTAATTATTAGATGTAAAGTATTAACGCAATTAGCTGTAATTGAGAGGACTTGTTATCAACGATTAGATCACAGCAGAGCGTGTAAATTGGAGATTTAGGCGACGCATAAATCAGTCAGAGGTCGAGGTAAGCCCTCCAATACGTTAACCGCTGTCGAAGCACGACACTTTTGACCTGCCATCAGATCGAATTTATTATAACCCAATGATTTTTTCACGTTTTGGCAACTGATGGATTTAAATTGTTACAATATTTTTGTTAGTTTATGTTATGAATATTAATGCATTTAATCTTATAAAAGCTCAACATTAGACACCATGTGGCTTTATTCCTGTAGGAAGTTTTTTTTTTATAAACATACGCATTGGCTCGTTTTAAAAGCCTTTTATCGTAATCTACTCTTTCTTATCAGGATTTAACTTCATTTTCATTTGCATGCATCCATTTTAATTGTTATTGAATGTTTCCTTTCGTTATTAATCCCGTTCTTTTATCTTTAATGAATCTCGTTGTTATTATTTAATCCATTTCGATACAATCAACTTATTTTCTTTTATGTCTTCCATGCACGTATTTTATTTAAATTTTATTGTTCTAGAATACTGTCAAAAGTTTTTTTTTAAATTCCCTTTGTACATGATTACAATCCCGTCTGTATTGGTTATGTTCTCCTATATAATATACCTTTGAGAAACAAAGTTTTTTCGTTCATTTGGTGCTAATCTTATAAGACGAGTCTACTTATCATTCTTATTTAGTTGTTTTTCAACTTAAAGCATAATTATCAAGTTTCCACGTCTATCCATTCCTATACGTGAAAACGCAATATAAGTTTAAGAATATAATGTACTTAGCTGGTTTATGTGGGTTTAATATTACCCACTAAGAAACAGTCGCGTGTGCCTTCAAAATGGAAACAAGAAACTGCACTCAAGCTAATTAGAGTTTGATAGCTGTTGTATTCTTGTTCATACAGTAAGACCTACATGCTTATTATGGGACTGTTTTCATATAAACTGTTTCATTTATCCATTGTTTCTATGCCAGCTATTATAGACTCAGATATGAGTTATGTCAACCGTGTGCATCGTGCATTATTTTGCTTATAATGAAGAGATTGGGTATCGCTTGCAATTGAAGTGTATTGAAACAATTGATGTCCAAAATCACAATATAACGTATTTTAGAAATATACACTTTATTCGTTCTTATAATGTTTTCGAAATGAGTTTTTTTTATGATTCATCATAATATTATCTATTGATTGCGGAAGCTACTTACACAATATAATATTCATAACATAATATTACAATTAGTAAGATTCAAGAGAGTTAAACACATAAATCAATAACCTGTGAAAGCCTTTAAATCCACATTCCGTTGCTTTAGATTCATTAAACATTTCTCATTTAAACTGGATATTATCCAGTATAACATTAAGAAATACGTTAATTGACCGATATAATGTTTCGGAGAGTTATTAACAGTTAATGAATCTTACGTTTAATGGTAATTGCTTCGTAATGAGAATAACTTTCGTGTCCGTATGTTCATTTGTGAGTTATAATGCTTTTAACCTTTCTCAGATATGTATGGGCTATTCAGAAATGTGTACCATTTTAATTTCGTAATCGGATCACGTAGTCAAAATACGAAAGGCCAAATATTTGTTGGTGCATAGAGGAGATTCGGACTCACCACATATCTATTTTCGATTAGAGTGCTGTTAAAATCAATACTCAAATAGATTTTAAGAACAGCGTTACGATTAACAAAGCGTGTGTACCTAGTGTTAAAGAAAGTATGAAAAAAATACTAATGGAAATAATTATCTCATTTGTTTTATTCCAGTTATTAAGTAGATAAATAGAATGGGAACGTCTTGTGATTATTTCGTAATGACTAAGTTTTCTTTGGCACGAATGCTATCTGCAAACATGAAAATGTCCATTTATGTATGAAAAAAAAGAAGAGACAATCTTATCTATAATTTCTATTAAAAAATTTACTTTTAATAAGTCATGAAATCGTCGTACCTTACTCTACAATTATTGATATATAGGTTACAATATGATTCAGTTGTTTCCCTCATCGAAAATAACGGCTTGTAACATGACATGATTATACACTATTGATTGTCAGTCATAGTTTATAGAACATTGGATTTCATTTTCCAAGTGCTTTTTGAAATAGAATAAGGCTGCTTGTCCACTAATAATGTACGAGGATGTGTAGCGAGGAATGTGTTGTAAAAACCAAATCATATCGTTTTATTTAGTTTGAAGTTTGAAGTGTTTTGCGTTTGAAGCGATACTATTGATTATTTACATTCCATTCCTCGCTACACACCCTCGTATATTATTGGTAGAAAAGCATCCTAAAGTTGGCCAAATGCAAAAATAATGAAAAAATATACACTGGCATAATGGTGTTTTCATGACTTTCATAGTGGTGGCGAATACAAAAGTTAGATAATTATAGTAATTTCCGCCAATAAGGAATAGGAAATTAAATTGAGGGACCTTTCCTTTTACTTAATCAGAAACTATAAAAGTTTTGGTTCTCATTGAATTACATTTTTCCATTTCCTAATTTAGAATAACCTAGGAAAGGTCGAGCCTTTGTTCTGTATGTACATAATAATAATTAAGAGAAAATTAGAAAATCTTCTCTTTTTCCCAGGTGGCACGAAGGTCTATGAATTGATATAGGATTTGTATTAAAACAAAAACTGCTAAGCAAGATGAGTATATAAGAAATTAAGTTAATAAGAAGGTTATATGTACCAAATTATTAATGAATTATTGAGTGATTTTTGGGATAATATTACCTTACAAAAAATACTACTGTTACTTCGGCGCTACGACCCAACAAGGATTTTGAACTCAGACACTAAAAATCTCCAGGTATCACGCCTTTCTACTCATTTAATTTAATAAAAGTAAGCATAACTAAAAACGTTATATATTCATTACAATTTCATGTTACTACTATTGCTATCTTTTAAGTACTGCTGAAAAAGATCAGTAACAACTTAGCTAATTGTACACACTAAGACCTAACGCATCCATGCGTTCCAGAAAGTTCTATCATTTGTTTCACTTGACTGATTGTGTTGTTCGAAGCGATCACGCACATTTTTTGCAGTTTCTTTCCATCCTCTTTATATATATTTATAGCGGGAGACGGGCCTGCAGACGGGGACATCAATTATTCACAACGATTCATTTTAAATGTTGCTTCGAGCGTACTCTTAGCCTGCCTTAGTAATTTTATTTAATATTAAGTTGCGATTGCTATTTATTCAAGTCTGTTTAATCGACGAATGTTATGCGTAGTATATGATGATGATACTGGTTATATATTATTATTTTATGAATTTGTAATGAATTTTGAATATTGAACTTGGTTTATCATTCAGTTAAATAATAAGTAATAGATATACATATAAACAAAATTCATTATTGACAACTAAATTCTAATTCATACACTGACTATAGCACTATCATTATTTTTATATTTGATCGAGTATCCTCTAAAACAATTCAACGTGATATTTAGAAAATTTACGTAATTTAAATTGTGCAACCACAACCGTTCCGTGTAATGGTACTTGTCTGTATTTAATACACTTTGAAATTTCATTACATCTGCGTGATAATATTAATATGATATTTTATGGATTGTAAAAATTGTTGGCAAACAAACACAATAGGTGCCAAGTACGATTATTTTCAGAACCGTATTCTCCTTATAAAAACCGCAATTAAACAAGCAAATATCAGCGTCATTCATTCTTTATTTGCTCATTTCAGGAAACATTGTGTCAATCCAACTGCAGATAACAAAATAAATGGTATTTCATAAGAAATTACTTTCAAATGCTCTACATTTGATCGTCGCGTGTTGGGTGTGTTTGTACAAAGGATCATGGGCGCTCCATCCTCGCTATATTAATTCCACCGGCCGCTAAATTTGTTTCAGTCATCGAAGTACCCCGTTGACAGTTGTTCGATAATTGAACTGGGAACAATTAGCCATCGAGTGGTTAATATCTGCGCGGCTGTCAGCGCTGACTGGAGACACTCGATATCGAGTGTAAATCGATTCACGTAAATGCTGAGCTGACAATCGATTCTATGATGATTTTTCGATTAATTGCTGTAGGGTTTCTTGTTTCGTGAAATTTTATAAATGCTTTATTTTTTCATTCTCTGTACAATACTTATTCAAGAAACAATAACCCAATTATTATTATATAATAACAAATTAACAAAAAGTTACTGAGAGGTTACAGTTTCAGTGAATATTTGTAAGTAATTAATTATCTGTAATTGTCATCTTCCTAGTGCAAGTGAAAATAGTTGACATAAAAATTATTTACTTATAGCCTAGACTCACATTAGTTTAATATTAATTGTAATATGTATATAAAATATTGCCAAACTGTAAAACAATTTAATGGCTGTGCTTTATAGACGGTAATTTATTGTAATAATATACCATAGAGCAAATTTGAAACAACATTGTATTACATGAGGCAACATTTAGAAAGTGGTCTAAGCTGTGAGTGTCCAGTACAATGAAGTACGTTAATAAAATTAGGAACAACATAGAACTTAGGTTCAACTATTTCATAATAGGTAATTATTGTATTTGTCATTAAGCTTCTTTCCATCTTTGTTACAACAGGTGCTTATATATCTTATATCTACGATAATCCTGAAATACAAATAAACTTTGTGTCTCAAAATTATTTTCGTCTTTACATACAGCAATGTAGTACGACTTGAAAAATCAAAATGTTTCGAATCTATCTCTGTATGTATGAGTTGGTTTTCATAAAGGGAAGATGTACTGAGTACTGACCCAAAAGATCGCGAGCCCTTGTTCCATTTAATTTTACGAGCAGCGTGGCGCGAAATGTTGATATCTCGGAGGTTTTATTGGTTGTTGTTTTCACAACGTTGTATAGCGTTGGATAAAAAGAGTTTCATTGTTCCGATGTACGTGTCCCTTGCCCGTAATCCCTGCTTCCTGGGTCACATATGGTTCACTTTCACCGTTTGTTATGCTGATACTAATTATATAAAGTTGTAATGTTCATAATTAGAAAAGGTTGTTGAGGTTCTGTCGCATTTTGAGTTTTTGTAATCATCCCGTTGCTTCATAACGAAAGTTGAAATGAAAATAAGCATTTTATATTTTTCTAACTAAAATTTATATTTAAAATCCATTATGAATTGAAAATCGTTAGTATTTTAGTTTTCCTAGTGGTAGGCCACTAGGAAAACTTTGACTTCTAAATGTAATAAAGAGAGTCGTTAGCATCTTATCTTTCTTAAAGAAATCTTTCACCGTACACACGTACAAAGACGTTCAACTCAAGAACAGGATCGTGCGACATATTTCAATTTCTATCGGATAACATTGATTAATCGGCCTCTTTATCTCGCTGTAACTAATTTCTGAGACGCTGTTTAAACATTGATTATAAGAGCGAGCTTGAAATTATGGCACTGGATTCCTGTAGACCACCTGCGGAGGATTGCGGCCAGGAATACTCAATTACCTTGCTTGCAAGATGCTTACAGCCTGACTCACTGCTATTGTGTTTAATCAAACTGATTAAGGTTCTTGAAATATGACTACTATTAATATGGGGGAACGGTGTTATAACTTTAATAGCACGCTGCGTCTGTCGTGTTTCCAATATTTGAATGAATTGATGGTTACATTTTTTCTTTTGATTGCCGTAATGAGGTACAAATTACAAGGTTTTAATGAGAGTAGCAGATTGATTTCAGCTTTAAAACGATTCCTGTTCAAAAGAGATTGAATAAATCGATCCAGTGTTTTAAGCATCCGATGTTTATGAAGAGTCGGTTTTTTTCAGCTTGGCTATAGGTCCTTTTTACGAAACATACGAATACGTAAGTACATAGCATGAATAACGTAGATATAAATGAGTGAGTAAAGTTCTGTGAATATGCAAAAACAAACTTGATTCTTGATGGTAATAATAAAACTGAAACTGAAATCCTACACATTTCAAGGCTCTTTAAAATGAAATATCAATAAAAACCAAAAACACCTATAGGTAATAGGTGCATATAACAGTATATAAAATGAATTATTCAGAAGCTGCCATGTAGGTACAACAATATTATGTTAGATCGAATACGACCCTTAAGAAAATAAACAGCTAAAAATACTAGTAAGCGGATACTATTTGTATTAGAGTTCGTAGTTTGAGGAACTTAGGTACTGTGTGTGCTATAAAAATACTGGTTTTATGTCTGTTTTTCTTGTTTTCGCTACGAATGTTACTCTACAGGTCTGGAGCGGGCTTGCAAATGGAATCATTATGCTCATGGTACTATTGATTGTTAAATCCTGTGTTATCGAGCTAATTTAATATAGATAGGTATAGGTAATAGTTTAGGAGCAAGACTGAATAGATTAGCATAACATTTAGTACAGTAGGTGTACGTAAGTGTTTACCTGCATAGTTTGGAACATGCATTAACATAGGTACTATAATAGTATGAAAAGTTTTTTTATTATTTCTCATTATAATTGTTTTTGAGTATCTACGATAATCTCAATTATGAGTTGTAAATAACGTAACTATTGGGTAATTTATTTTTTACGATACTGTAATGAAGTATAAAAAGTCGTCGTACGGCGCAGCGTTTTGGTTAAGTTTTGTGTAATATTTTAGAGAATATTATTTTCTAGTAGTAAATAAAACATATGGGAATCATATTAAACTTAAGTATCATATTAAACTTAAGAACCATAAGTACTTCAAGCGTAGAGTGAACAGGTACCTTCTAGGGAAGCGCGTTCCATCTTAGACCACATCTCAGCTTCACATCAGGCGAGATTGAGGTCAAGCGCTTCCCTATTACCAATAAAAAAAAAAAAGTTTTGAAGTATTAAAAGTTAAAACGATAACATCTAAAGTAGAGTCAAATGACTCTCAATATTATTTAAAACTTATTGATTGAATTTGCTAGGTTAATATACATAAGAGTAATAAGAATGGAAATCATAAAATATTGCTACTAACATAGAATGAAACATGGTTTAAACTACGAAGCATACATGTTCCTACAGAAAAGCGTCATCATTTTAATCACATAACCACAGGATACGTTAAAACGGTCAATATTAATGAATACTAATTTACTTGATCTGAGGATACAGCCGATACAATAAAATGTTAATTACAGTGGCGCAAACAGTAAACATGGACACCGGGGCTGAGTCGCGTCTGCCGGACTAGAGGGGAAAATTACGTAGATGTAGAGAAACAGGATTTTTAAAAAGTGTTAAATGATACTGATGGTTATAAGTTTTGATGATGTATAGAATTGTACTTAACCGTGTAGTTTTCAAAGCCTTTGAAAATGTTATTACGATTCTACAAATATGTTAGACAGAAATCTATCTATATCTTACACTTAACATAGTTATTTGATTTCTGCTTTTTAATAATTGTGAAACTTTGTGCTGGAAAACTTTTCTTATTGCAGAAAACATATTATAATGTTAATTGAAAATACCTCAAACGTTTGGTACTTATTACTACTTGAATAGTTAATAATTTATGTTAATACAGACGGCCTACGCATTATGCACTATGGAAGAGTAGACTAATCTAGTATTTTAGAATTTAGATCCATGCATTAAACGAGCGCTATGGGAATTGTTAGTGGAATTTTTTATCAGCTGTCCATCCCAGTATTATGAAAGAATACAGGGATCTCTCAAGTGTAATAGAGGTTTTTCAATTTTTTTATGTCCTAGACTTTACTTTTGTTAAACCAAAGATGATACTTATAGTTGAGTGACGTCCAACACTTAGCTATTGAGAATATTTATGCAGGTCAACTATTCATTCATATTTTTTGTAGGTGTAGCTTTTTTTAATTAGAAAATTTTATTTTAATAAGCATTTGTTCATTTTATTTTTATCACTACTGAATTTCTATATAATATTATGTCAAAGTTTCCCAGGAAAGTTTTATTTTTCCTTTCACATTGTAAGTTTTCCTACAACACGTATCAAAGAGAACTTTATGCTATTCTCACAACTGCATAAATCATTTTTCATATAAAGTTTTACTACACACGCAAACTTCATTACATGGAGCTCCGGGAAGCCACTAGATTAATTCCTACAAGTATATAGCTAATACATTATAACGATGGAATTCCTTTGAAACCTTCGACTAATCACCACAACATATACCTACCAACACATTGAAAAATGATGACTGATAAAATCTTGTCCAAGTTAATACCATACGTCATAATTTGCACAGCCATACATCTTGTACGGAAAAAGCATAAAGAACCGCAATTGCATGTACGTTTTTGACAGGCAATATACCTTCAGTAACAAATAAACGAAGAGTTGAAATTTAATCAGAGCCGTAAGAAAATAATTAAGGTGCGCTTATTTTAAGGTCGTTTATTTTAGTTTAATTGTACGAATACTAACGAGCTTTATGTTTTTGACATTAGTAAAGTCGTTTCAAACGTGAAAGAAACTTGTAGGTAAAAAATGAGGCGTCTTTGCAGGCTGCAGACGAATTTTGAAAAAGTACTTGAAACGATCTTTAGCCCAACATCTCATTAGTGGAGGTTACTGACCTTTATAAGACAAAAGTATGCTGTATACGAAATGCAATGCTTAGTTGTGATCTTATTGGTTATTATGAAAGTTTTGCATACACTGTAGAGTCATTAAATTTTCATACAATTACGTATTAAGTAGTACATTTTTATTGCATATTGTCAGTACCTATACTATTTCTTGAAATATTTGACATGTACGTAGTACCATTGTAGCATTTTTTATTGGCTTTTAACTCTACATAATAAGTATGTTCGTATTAACAGTATCTCCTTCGTATTGTATATGCGAAAGTAGAATTAATATTATACTTACCATATTTAGTACTATAACATGCGATGCCTGTTCGAAAGAGATGTTCTTCTGTAGTGTCCCTTTTCACTATCTTAATACTTATTATAAAGGCGAAAGTTTGTATGGATGTTTGTTACTCTTTCACGTAAAAACGACTGAACCGATTACAATGAAATTTAGCACACATATAGAGGGTAACTTGGATTAACACATTGGATAGGTTTTATTCCGGAAATCCCACGGGAACGGGAACTATGCGGATTTTCCTTTGAAAACGCGGGCGAAGCCGCGGGCGGAAGTCTAGTTCAAAATAATCTTTAGATTCAATAATATGTTTTCTTTAAATACTAAAATATAGCATCATAAGGTTAATATTGGTGAATCGTGAATCTCTTGTATTGCCATGAATAAAGGAGCACTGAAATATAATTATTTACAATGGTTGGATCATTATCAGAATCTCTGCATACATAAATATATTTTTTAAGTAGGAAAAACATGACATGTGTCTTGTTTTAATAATAATAATATTAAAACATGGGATGGGAACATAATATTTGACTTCTAATAATTCATAAGAGTAGATTTCAAAGATTAAAAATAAACTAGGTTCAAATAAATAGAGAGAACTTATGTGAGTATTATTGAATTTATGTGAGTAGATGAAAAAAAAATGAATTGAACAATTAATGTTCAAATTATTTATTCAAATTACTAATTACAGTATAATACTTAATAATGTAATAGGTAACAGTTACATAATATTTTGTTAGTGAAGCGATTATATCGCGAAAGCTATGAAATTTGAATGGTTCATTAAATTATAGTTATTTTAATAACCAATTTAATGAGTTACCATACTAGTTTTACGACTATTTTACGAGCGGCGCTCAAACAGTTTGCAGTTACGGCTGCTATTAGACATTAAATACATTTTTATTTGGGAAAAACAAAGTGTTTTACATGCCTGTCGTTTTCAATTTTTTGTGTGGCAACTTTTAAATATTTTTGGTATGCAAAAGGTTAATTACAAATAAATTAAAACTTTCCGGACTATCTGTTAATAAAAATCGATCAGATTTTTTTGTGTAGATTTTTAAATTATTATTAGATTATCCGTCTGAATATAAAATTAAACTTATTCGTTGAATAACGTCTTAAACTGCCATTTCAAAAATGTATTCTTCTTTCCCGTATTTGACAGTTTACAGGTGACATTTTAATATTATCGCGTAATACTTTATTGAACGGTTAAGTTTTAACCAAGGATTGAAAAATCGGGCCTAAAGTGAGATGTACAATAAAACAACTTCAAGTAAATTTTGGATATATT
>CAJQZN010016532.1:0-10806 GCA_907164685.1 Colias eurytheme | reverse complement strand
TTATTTTCTAAAATAATGCATGTTGTATAATCAAAGTATGAGTAATGTAAAAAAATATGTAAAAAAAATCTAATCAAGCATATCTATTGACAGTATTGTTGGCAACGATTATATAGAATTAAAAAAGTGATTATAGACAAGATAAAAAAATAAAAACGATTTTTTTAATCCCTTATAAAAATGTCGCAATTCAATGAATAATCCTCACACGAATGAGAACTAAACTTCAAATTGTTGCTTCAATTTCCCCCATAATTGGCACCTGAACACCGTATAGTTACGGAATCAAGTATGGCGGATATATGGGGTTATTTTTAAAGCTACAGTCATGGCGGGATTTGAACCCAGGACCTTCGAGTTCAAAGTGGTATGATTTACCATAAAGCCACGGTGTGACTAGGTTGAACTGTCAAAAATTGTATATAGTTCAACATAACCGATTTTGTATTTAAAAACCTTGTTATTTTAGTGACTTTAACCAAAATAAAAAGTACTTATAACAATTTTGAAAAATCACCAATGGTGAGACAATTATTATCACAAATTGAATTTTTTTTCTTATGTATTTTTAATAATTTTCTCTGCAGGTTAGTTCAAGAGTGGAACCGCGCAGCACAGCTATTCTTGTCAGTGTTTGAATTAAATAGATTAAAAATAAAAAAATATGGAAGCTCTAGAATTAATCTTAACAGATGTATCTTGCAAAAATATTTTTATTCATGTAGTTTTTAGCAAGCTAATGAACTAAAAAAAATTTTATATTTGAAGACTACATACACCATCAAGCACATCACCGGCCACTGCATACACTTTGTCGGACCACTCGCCTTTGTATAGCGTTACTTCATCAATACCGAATATGTCATCTGTAAATAAAATAGCTTTTTAAATACTAGTTGGATTTAGATTTTTCAATCCTTGGTTAAAACTTATTCTACGAATAATGTATAAAACTACCATTTTAAAAACGTATTCTAATTGCCCGTATTTGACAGTTTATGTGACATTTTAATATTATTGTGTAATACTTTATTGGACGGATAAGTTTTATCCAAGCATTGAAAAATCGGCCCTCAAAAAGCTATATGTATGCTACAACAATATTACCGTCATTTTATCGTAAGTGAAGTCGTCTCGTAAGCGTAACGTTAACACGTAACGCGTACGACACGACAGTTAAACAACACACGACACGATTCACGAATCGTATCGTGGGCGTATCGTTTTGTAATGTCATAGTATCAGTAGTTAGTAGTAGTAAAAATATTAAACAAATATTATTATTACAATTTAATTTTGAAAAAATAAATTGTAATAATGATATGATTTAAAAGAGCAACTATGGAGTTTCTTGCCGGTTCTTCTCCATAGATACTTCTTTCCGAATCGGTGGTAAATGTAAAAATATGTATTGACGTTTCAAAAGTGCTTCTCGAAGAAGTCTAATTGAATAAATAAATGTTTGAGTTTGAGTTTTGAGTTAAAAGATACGAAATATCTCACTATATTCATCTGCAGCAGCATTCGCAGGCTCTTGCAGGAATGAACATGTGAAGCCGAGGGTGGTGTCCCCTCGCACGAGGTCCACCTCAAACTGGGGTTTGGACCTCATCTCGGCAAACTCTTGCTTCTCTGGCTGGATATCGTCCCCAAAGTCCTCGGAATCCACTGTGTGGTTCACGTTGAATGTGATTCGGACACTAGAATTTGAAAGATTATGATATACTAGCGGTCCGCCCCGGCTTCGCCCGTGGTACATATTTCGCAATAAAAAGTAGCCTATGTTCTTTCTCAGGGTCTAAAGATTATCTGTGCCAAATTTCATCAAAATCGGTTCAGTAGTTTATGCGTGAAAACCATACATACATACATACAAACCTTTCCTCTTTATAATATTAGTATAGATAATGGTGAATAGCTTGTGTTATTTTTTTTAAATCTATTTTAAAAAATTTATTTGTTTTTAATGGTCAGTTTTACCTCTAACTGATAAATTTACCTATTTATATCCTTTTCAATTATCATTTTAAATGAACAGATGAGGTTATACAAAACATTATATCTTGAAGTTGTGAAACTGATTATAAATCAACAATAATATTACAATATAAATTATGAAAACAATTTTACTTGCAAGATGAAATAGAAAAATGAATTCATAAACTACTCAGCATTCTATATTTCAATTTCGAGACAACTATCATTATAAATGAAATATTTATTACATTTCATCCTTCATCTGCTTAGTGAGCACCACCTCAGCACCATCACCCTTAACGGAGAACCCTTCCACTTCTGTCGGCAGAGTCTTGATCTTCTGCGCTTTACGCTCCGCAACTATTTCCTCTGTGAGGAATTCCACCAGCTCCCGTTCACCTTATGTATTAATGTATAGGATATAATACAATAACTAAAAAAATTATTAATCCATCAGTCCCTGGAATCACAGACACAATAGATAATCTATTGTGTCGCGCCCCGATCGGGGCGCTCGGTGGTCAATGGGTTAATACAATCATAAAAGATAAATTTTAGATGGCAATTTTTTCAAACTAATTAATTGTATGCTTTCCAATGATTAACAACATTTTTGCAAATTTATCTAAACAATGTATTAAAGATAAGGTAATAAAAGAAAACAAAGATCTTTCTTTTTTTATTGTGAGGAAGATTAGTAAATTAGGAACAGTACAAGTATATTTTTTCTACAGTTAGCTCCAATAATATTAAATACTACATTCAAGTCTATAAACCAATCTAAAACTTACTAAAATAATTGTTTGATATTTTTATGCAGACATAATCCAATAGAAGATTATAACTGGATGTAAATATTAATTAATTTACCCTGCAAATGGATTGTCTATTTATTCAAAATAGACACAATAAATTTTACAGGGAACGCAACTATGCATAATAATTTTAGTATTGCTTAGCCTTTTAAAAAGCAAGTAAGTACCTGATACAATATTATTTTATTACATCCAAATCTACAATCTAGCATCTAAGGATAGGATACTGGTACAAGGAACAGGGAAAGGACTTACCAAGGGGTTTGGATTTTTCATTTGGTTTCGTAGTAGGTAGGTGGTGATCTGCCAAATTATTGTATTAATAATTTATCTTTTTGACAGAAAACTCATTTTTCAACATAAGTGTCATTTAAAAATGCTTAGACTAAATTAAATATCAATAATCCATGAAATGATAGAAAATATATTCAACTGTGGCGCAATCATAACCTATAAAATGCAATAATAACCTTTCGTGTGCAGCGCTTTCAAGCCGCACCCGCAACTGCAAGTATTTGAGTGGTGCAAAAGACCGGTGGATGCTGATGTGCCGTCTAGTCTCTTGGAACAGCTCATGTGCCAGATTCCTCGCGTGAAGTCACGTTTTACGGGTGCTTGGGTCCTGCTGATAACTGCACCGGCGAGGCTGCTGTTCTTAACACAGCTGTGCAGGACTCTGTGAGCTGTTCTTACTAGACCACTCATTTTCTTATTTGTTTTATAGAACACTAAAAACTAAAGGAATATTTCGGAGAAATGGACTCCGGAGATTTTAATTTTTATAAAAGTCAAAAGACAAATACCGAGTTCCCGACCGGCCGTGCTGAAATTATGTATTTTGTTGCCAGTATAAATTATTGATGCTTTTCATTTTCTCAGATGCTTTAAAGTTTAAATTATATATTTTTTCGGTTTACAGTTATCCATCTTAATTTGACAATTTAGATAATCGTAGACGATTATCGAAGCGAATTCTGAGAAACGATTTCACTAGATGAAAACTAATATAAGCACAAATATAAGTTTCAAAATGCTCCCCTGAGTATATATGTTCTGTGGTCAGTGGTCAAATGTCAATTCAATTGATTGTCAGATTCACGTGTGAATTGTAACGAGGACAGAATAATACCGAAATATATTTTTTTTGGGCGTAATATATCAATTTTAAAGTAATAATGGGCAAGAAACGTAAGTTTTCTGCAGCTGAGATCAATACAAACAATGTGCAACAATTAAAATCATCTCCAGTCGAAGTTATAGTGGAAGATGTAACAACACATCCCTTGTGTCTACATGGACCTACTTTATTGTTTTCAAGCGAAAAAGGAAGATATTTCGCATGCGCCTCTTGTAGAGACAAAAAGGACTGTACATTAAATATTGACGAAGAAGACTGGAAGAAGGAAGGGGTTAGAAAACGTAATGAAAAGTACTATAACCTCATACCCAAAATTGATAAACAGGCGGCTTGGAATACTTTGAATGAGGTATGCATAAATATAAATGTATATGAAGTATTTCTATGTATAGAAGCACCGAAATAATTTATAAAATTCATATCTTTAATTTATTCCAAAATAATAAATCATAAATTTCATATTTACTGAAAGCAAACTTATTTAAAGTAATTTCAAATCTTTAAGTACGAAGGTACTTAAAGATTTGAAATATACCTAGAATTCCATAAATTATGTACTTCTTAACTCATCTCTGTTCTAAACACCATTTTGATCATCAACACTCATTTTATCAATTTTTAAACTACAGGTAAAATCACGACATCCATCAGACAGGGCCTACTGTCACACATGCAAGGAACTCTACCTAATATCGCAATCTAAGAAACACAGAGGGGATCATCGCATTACCACCCCATTGACTGAGGAACTATTAAGCAACCCCTCATCTTGGTTACCTACTTTGGAAAATGATTATAGAGAAGCCCAGTACTTGTTCACTAAAAAAGCTGTTAGCACTGTTCTGGGGATACTGAAGAATAACAAGATTAGGTAACTGACATGGCCTTTTATTCTACTCATATTATGTCATATTTTTTTTGTAGCTGTTTAGTTGATTATACCAAGATAGCTTGTTGATTGCCACTAATTAGTGGAAAATAAAGTGTTAATAAATATAGTTTTAGGTTGGTTGTACAATTATCTACACATGAGGTAAAAAACCCAGCCAATCCAAATTCTATTTCTATTAAATATGTACACTGTTAGAAATGAAAGCATCATATAATTTTTAAATAAGTAGGGTTTAGTCTCTGATTAAATAATAAGTTTATCTTTTATCATAATAATTTTAAGATGTGAATGTGTCCTCATATGCATTCTATTTAGTTAATCTATTATACACACACTATTATTATTTTCAATCATCCACCAATTTCTTCCAGCAATATTCTCTGTATTGGAACACCATCAATCCACGAAGCAGCTCAAGCACACCCTGACTTTAATTCCATACTCCTGGACTATGACTCTCGACACCACCAATTCTATGAACCAACCAAGTTTCTGTGGTACAATATGTTCAATAATTATCTGTTCAACGGAAATACGGATGAAAAAGTGCTGACGAAGTTCTTTAAAGCGTCCAAGTAATTATTTTTTATATCTGCTTATTTGCTTGAATTAAATTGTGTAGGTACTATAGAGTACTAACTATAGTACTCTGACTCTATAGAATACACACAAATACTTAATAGAGTATTATGACTCTATAGTACTAGAGAATAATAGAGTACTAGAGAATAACATGTTCTTATTATTGAATGTAGGCAATAATTATCCAAAACCAGTCAATTTATTTAGCAAATCAATTTTTATTAATCGTCACCAAGAGCTCTGATTTTTACACATCATTTTATTTTTCTTTAAATCAATGCAGTTCCTCTCTCTTTTTTTTAATTTAAAACCATATTATTCCTGCTACATAACTTTAATATTTCTTTTTACAGAAATAAAAATCTCTGCATAGTAATGGACCCTCCTTTTGGAGGTCGTGTGGAGCCCATAGTTCATACTATAAAAGAGTTATCAGCAAGTTATAATAAAGTATGTGACACAGAAGGCACTCTACCAGTTATATGGGCGTTCCCATACTTTTCTGAACCATACATTACGAATATGATGCCAGAGATTAAGATGCATGATTATCAGGTAATTTGATGTTCGAAATAAATTTTAATCGAAACTTATAGCTACAACTATGTTATGTTGTGCAAAAACTAGATGTTATGGATTTATTACTCAAAAAATAAAATTTGTCACAGTTACTTTTAAATAAAACAATTTTTCATAAAATGATCTCAGACTATTCTATTATTAATTTCGTAACTATTTACGTGAACTACCTTGTACATCATGGTGTTATTATTATAAAAGTTTCAAATTTTATAAAAGTAACATGCAATTTAAATGACTTTACATATAAAACATTATCTACGCATTATTTATCAATTACAGGTTGAATATCAAAACCACAAGAAGTTCCAAAACAGCAAAGGCGGTCGTAAATTCGGTTCACCAGTACGTTTCTTCACCAACCTACCATTTATCACCATTGATTTATCCAATGATAGCACTTACAAATTCTGCGATAAATGCAAATACTGGGTTGCCACGTCGAATATACATTGTAATAAATGCAAAGAGTGTACAAGTAAGAATGGCATGAGGTATATACATTGTGATTTGTGCAAGCGGTGTGTCAAGCCTACATACAAGCATTGTAAGGTGTGCGAGAGATGCTGTCAAGCAGATCATAAGTGTGGGGTAGTTGTGCAATCGCAGGTTAGTTTTTTCAGCTAATTTTAATATAAGAAAAATATTGTTTTATTTATTCGTAATAATAAAATGTTATGTTTAAACGTGACAAAAACTTTCGTATACATTTTTTCTTTAAAAATAATATCGCGATCTTAGTTAGCTTAATGTACAATTTTCAAATGTGTTTATGTTTAGGTTTTATTGAAAAAAAAAAAACAAAATACATCAGTGTTGGTGGGATTTATAAAAAAAATGTTATATTTTTGTTTCAGTCGTGTTACAATTGTAATGAAAAGGGACACAAGAAATCAGATTGTCCACAAAAGGAAGCTGTGAGCAATAAAAAACGGAAATCAAAGTAAACTTATATTTAATAAAACTTTATTATAATATACATTGTTTTATTTCAAGTTTATAAAATAGTTTTTTTATTGTTAAGGAGGTTAATTTTTTTTGTACAATTTTGTCAGAAAATTTATATAAAATGAAAGTGATTAAAAAAATAAAATTTAATAACAATTCTAATAATCAATATACTTACAAATCAATCATGATTTAATCAAAACAATCAATGCTACGCGTTGACGACAAAAAATCTCGTAAAATCAATCACAAAACGAAAAATACATAAAAAACGTTTTAGATTATTTTTAAAATCAGCATAACGGTCTTCATATCAAATGATTATTCGTTAGACAAAGATGAATACTAATTCTGCTCTATTGTTTCACCTTAGTTTAATTCTATTACATAACAGTCCAATTCCACTTACTCTAATATTATGATAAGAAGCAATACAATAATAATGATTTTTTTTTTATTCTGTATGAATTGAGCTTAAAGAAAAGCAGGAAAAATTTCTCTATTTACTATATGTACAATATTCATAAAAAAAAAGTAGGGAATTGGCTAAAACATTTCTAAAAAGTTACATTACTAGCATTAAATAATCATATAAAAATTGAATATTTGCATGAAGATTTTTTCTGTGATTTAAGCTATGTAATTTTTTTTACAAATTATTATTTGTCTTTGATTTATTCCCATGTGGCTTTTCCGCTTTTTCTTCGATCAGAGAGCGCTGTAATAAAAATAATTGAGTTAAAACAATAATTATTATCATGAAGTAAATGATGCTTTGGGATAAAAGATAAGTTTCAAAAAACAAAAACACTGGGAATATTAAGTGATTAATATAACACAAAAAATAAATTTGATAAACAAAACATCATATTCGAAAACAGAGATTAATCAAGATAACAATAGAAATAAATAAAAAAAGTCCACTAACTTGACGTTAATCTTATACAGCACGTTTTGCGCGGCATCATATCTGCGATGAACTCTCTGTGCTTGCTCGAGCCACGCGCGTCGTACTCCCGCCCAGCGGCCCGCGTGCCATGCTAGGAGTTGCTCGCGGGAGGGGGGCGGTTCGCGCTAAGATAATGTATTTATTCGAATAAATAATAATACATATATAGGCGACATTTATACTATTTTCCTTATAAAAAAAAGACGGGTTGCACTCCGGGAGTGCCGGCAGAAGTGAAAACGCGCGTAGTAGAGAGGGGATAGCTGTCTACTCTCCATCCGTCTTACGCTTTTTCGATCAGGTCACGTGTCCTGACGCGAGTTTAAGATTTTATACCCATTACAGAAAAAGTGCTCACGCCGCTAAAGAAGTTTTCACTTCAAAAACAAAAAATAGTACAAAAAATATGATATGATAGTGTATATAATTTTATATGGGTGTCGCACACCCGCCCAACACCCCGCGAGATTCTTTATCTATATGAGAAAAAGAAAGTTGATTATTCAAGACACTTGCTAATTGCTATAAGTTTTTTTGTAAAGGAAAATAATTTGCGTGAATAGATAGTTCCAAACTTTAGTAATAATAAGTATAAAAGGGGAGATATAGCGTGATTTAAAAAAAAATTTTAATCGAAAAATCTTTGAAAAAGGTAATAAATATTTCATCAGTATCATCCACACACATCAGTATAAATTATCACAATAATGATTAACAAATGCAAAAAATGTTTTAAACTCACATAATTCAAATTAATATTATCTTTATTAGCGGCCAACTGTTCAGGTAGCAGTTCTGGTATCCTGGACACCACTGGTCCTTCAGGCCCTGGTAGTTCTACTCCATCTGTTACTTTGTCTTCCTTGTCGTCTTTATTGCTAAAAATGTGAATTGAGAACCTTTAATATTATGAATACCTTTGGAAAAACTTTTTAATAATGTATTGGCATTAGATTCCTAAAGATTATTTCAGTTGTTATAATAGAATATAAATTATAGAACATGAAAAAAATATTAATGAGTAATTCAGAGATTTTCACTAATTTTAATAAAAAAATTTTTTTAAACAGTTATGTTAAATTCAGACATATGACCAAGACAACCAAAATTAATGAGAGGATTACTTTATAAGTTTAATGCGCTGCCAATTTTTTCCAAACATTAAATTTATATTTTATTCATCGCATTTCATGCTATCGAAATAAGAATGATATAAACTCACGCAAATTTCTTATAATCAGCTCTTGGTTGGTTCACAATCCAGGCTCTACATATAGGATATAATGGAGAGTCCTCACTAAACTGAGACAGTTCCACACTGCGGTCAAACAGTTTCAGCACATAGGACTGCCGATTTAACCCATTATTGGGGTCGTCTTCATCAGATGTGGAATCATGGCTACTAACCTTTCTGAAATATATTAATGGTAGTAACAATAATTATTTAACAAAAAAGTAAATTGTTATATGTCTAGACAAAAAATATAAATGCTAATACAAAGAAAGCATAAGCTTTTAAATAATAAAAAAAATTATCAATTTATTTTACAGATTATATTATATCATCTACTAAGTACTAACATTATGTACTAGCTTTCCGCCCGCGGCTTCGCCCGCATTTTCAAAGATAAACCCGCATAGTTCCTGTTCCCGTGGGATTTCCGGGATAAAACCTATCCTATGTGTTAATCCAAGTTACCCTCTATATGTGTGCTAAAATTCATTGTAATCGGTTCAGTAGTTTTTGCGTGAAAGAGTAACAAACATCCATACAAACTTTCACATTTATAATATTAATAGGATGTTGTTACTTAATCATTTCATTAATAATTAAGAATGAAGGACAAAACTTATTATTTTCAACTATGATCATACTTTTCTCTTTTAGCTGGTGTAAAGTCTGAGGAATTATCCGACTCCTCCGCTTGTGGCTCCATCATACCCATAAGTGCACCCTTAAGCCTTCCTCTTGCAGTATTTACCTCTTGATCTATTAAATTATCATTTTAGAATTAAATATTAGGAATAATGCACTACTTTATGTACAACTCTTTTAAGAGTACAGTAAACTGCACCGTAATATTTAAATGTACGCAGTACAGGCCAAAAAATTATTATCATAACAATAATCATTGATCGATAGAAAATTAAAAAGTTATGACTTAAATAGTGGAAATTACTGAACTTTAAAGTTATTAGCTTACCTCTTTGCTCATCTATATCTTTGTTCTTGGCGGGTGTTGTTATTTTATTTTTGCTTTTCATTGGTGTTAATCTCCTACGTTTTGGCATTCTGATAAATTAAATAATACAACTTTACACTACTTTACAATTTCGAAAACAGAATCAAGAATTTAAATTCAAATAAAATTTAGTTTCCAGATTGATTTGTTTTTTGTTTTGAAATGACAGGTGACGGAAGCAAACTGAATAGACCACAGAGTAAGTAATACAGGTACAGACTATACAGCATAGAAAATACATTCCCAAGGGGTGTCCCGCCGTAAGTACGTAAAAAATACTTATGAAATTTCACATGCATTTTTTTTCGAATAGATCTGAAAACTCTTTGTGTACACCCCTAACAGGCAACGCGCCCAACTTTGCCACCGCCCACCCGCACGTGAGCTATCGTTTAAGATTATGTTTTCAATGACATCTAAGACAGAATGCTCACATTAGCGAAGCGTTTTATGCACAGTTTTATGCCAGCTGCGTGAAGCTAGAGAAGAAAACGCGAATTTTAAGGAAAATTTTAGCAAAAAATTTTTGCCATAATTTTTTTAAATATATTTTTTACGTGATCAGTGAATGCAAGACTACAATGACCTTCACGCTTAGTAAAACGATAGTGAGACACCCTGTATCAAGAAGCTTATATCTATAGTACGACATAAAAGAGATGAAATTAATTATTTTGGAACTA
>CAJQZN010016524.1:0-10028 GCA_907164685.1 Colias eurytheme | reverse complement strand
GTTAACACGATAGCGACCGAAATACTTTACTAATCGAGTCTTTTTTTGGAAATATTTATCGAAGACATATTGAGTTTTTTATGTGTATAATATGTAGATAGATTCAATAATGTTATAGTAGGTATACCTATTAGATTTTATAGCCTACTAGCGGTCCGCCCCGGCTTCGCCCGTGGTACATGTTTACGTTTTCTCTACATAAGAACCATCCTCGTACTTTCAGGAATATAATAAAAAAAGAATTATCGAAATCGGTTCAGCCGTTCTCGAGTTATGCGCTTACCAACACATTTTGCGATTCATTTTTATATATAAGAAGATTATTTAACACCATTAAATCAATTTTCATTTGGAAATTCTGTTTTTTAGGTAGGTATATATTATTTGTGTGTAGGTGTATGTTGATCTACATAGTAAAATATAGGTACTCTATGTAGGTAAGTTGTTTTTAAATGGCGATGAACCCAAATAAATAAAAATCAATAAAGTTATAGTAACCCAGAGTTGTTGAAAATCGCATTATATACCACCTGAAGGGCTTATACAAAGCGATTTTGGCAATTGCTAGTTCTCAAAGGCTAATGTGTCTGGAATCCTATATTTGTTCACCCTTTTTTTTATCGATTAGTGCCTCTAATATAGAAAAAAATACCTTGAAGGGAAAATATACCGTATCTTAACAATTTCCCTTGGTATTTTCCGGAATAGTGGTGGTGAATGACACACAATTTAGTTTTCATAATGTAACATGTATTCATATGTGCCGCAGAACGGACAACCGCTGGGGCACACATGTACTAGAGTGGAGACCGCGGCTCGGCAAACGTAGCGTAGGACGCCCTGCTACAAGGTGGAGTGACGACATCCGCAGGGTTGCTGGGCATAACTGGCGTCAACGAGCGAATGACCGGGCTCAATGGCGTGCCGCGTGCCATGACTGAGGCCTATGTCCAGCAGTGGACAAACATAGGCTGTTAATGATGATGATGATGATGAATGTAACATAATTTTTAGTGAAAGTTAAGTTTCAATAATGTCGTAACGGTGCAGCGGTGGCACTAAGGTAAAATAAACTTTTACTTATACATTTCACGCAGCGAAGTCCAACTCTAAACAATGCTTTTGTAATGAAATCTTTTTCTACTGCTAATACAAAAGCGAAATTTTATGAGGATATCTCCATGAATCTTACTGCTTCTTGTAAAAACATTTAATTAGAAAAATCTGGATGAAAATTGAAATTATGCAATATGATAGGACCTAAGGATAGGACTATGTAGGTAATGTGAATAAGCATACCTAATAATAGATAACTTTTCATCTGGGTAGGTACTAAGCGAGTGAAGCTGCGGTTTGAAATTAGTATTAGATGTAAGTTTTATTTTAATGTTAAATAGATTAACGCGCTAATGCAAATAAGAGCATCACTTGTTTATAATTCCTTGTAGATTTATTTTATTTATCATCCTACTAATATTATAAATGCGAAAGTTTGTGAGGATGGATGAATGTTTGTTACTCTTTCACGCAAATACTACTGAACCGATTACAATGAAATTTGCTATGTAGGTAGCTGAACACCCAGAATAAGACTTATGTTACTGATTATCCCGGAAATCCCACTGGAACGGGAACTATGCGGGTTTTTCTTTAAAAACGCGGGCGAAGCCGAGGGCGGAAATCTAGTTTAAGCTGCATGTACAATATTTTTGAAGCCCTAATAATTGCGCTTTTAGTGTGGTGGTTGGACTCATCACAAGTTTATTATTAACAAGAATTTCATAATAGCCATTCAGGTATGTATGTTGTTCTGTTATCCCTGTTTAAATTTTGTACCTATGTTACGAGAACAGAACTTACCTATTCTTTCCTAACCTACTATCGTATATCCTATCCTACTAATATTATAAATGCGAAAGTTTGTGAGGATGGATGTGTATGTGCATGTTTGTTACTCTTTCACGCAAATACTACTGAACCGATTACTATAAAATTTAGCACACATATAGAGGATAACTTGGATTAACACATAGGATAGGTTTTATCCCGGAAATCGCATGGGAACGGGAACTATGCGGGTTTTTTTTGAAAGCTAGTCTCCTATACAAGAAAGCTTGAAAGAAACAGAAACTTTAATACAGCCGACACAATCAAATTCAATCATTTATTTATTAATGTTTTTTCTAGAAACAGTTTTCAATCAACATAACTTGGATATAACATTCTATCTATCAAATCTAGGACTTGCCAATTCCAATAAGAGGATAATTATTTACATGACTGTAGTATTAATTTAGCAGGCTGTAATTCCGACATTAACGAAAAGGGTAGTCGGTTATTGGTTCACACACACACACACATATATACACACACACGCACACATACACAGGAACACGTGTTCCAACCCTTCCTTGTGGAACCGGTTTTTGGAATGGGCTAAGTTATGAGCGATAGCGGGATATTGTTTGTTAATTAATGATTTAAGTAGGTTTAAATAAAAGATTTAATCGTGTTTCAGTTTCGTCAGTTATTTGGCTTATATATAATTTACTAAGTTTCCACCCGCGGCTTCACCCGCGCAGTCAAAGAAAAACCCGCATAGTTCCCGTTCCCGTGGGATTTCCGGGATTACATTATTTTCCCGGGATAAAAAGTAGCCTATGTCCTTTCTCGGGTATCAAAATATCTCCTTACCAAATTTCATGAAAATTGGTTCAGTAGTTTAGGCATGATTGAGTAACAGACAGACAGACAGAGTTACTTTCGCATTTATAATATTAGTATGGTTTTCAATCTATAGTTTAAGTATTTAATTATTATTAAAGGCGCTATAGGTATATAGTAAAATAGCTGTAAGTTTAATTAAGTTTCACGACTATGCGTATTTTTAAATATATAACTCGTTTCTAGATCTCAAAATAATGTATTTTCTCAATGTAAGCAACAAAACTGTTTATACGAAATATTTCTACAAACTGATTACTAAAATTATAAACCAAAATCGCTACATCTCGCCACAAAGCCACAAGGCAATTCAAAGCGAGATCCGTGGAGGTGTGAAGTAAGAGCGCTCCGGCCGATATTAGCCGCGCGTTTCGACACAAACATCGCGCATATTGCTACCCGCGCGACACACGACACGACACGACACAACGACACGGATACGACACGATATTTGTAAAAATTTTGGAGGTAATAGAATAATAGGTAAAGTAGTGGAAAATATGTTTATTGTATTTAATTATTATGATAAAAATGTGAGATAAGTTTTTACTACTTCAGTTTGAAGAGAAAGCGTCAACATGCACTACCTATTTACTGGGACTTAAAGAGACGAATCAACATTTTTTATCAATTTGAAAATAGAATAATATTAATGTAGATAAAACAAATGAAGAAGAAGGACTAACCCTATCATATTGATACATAATAATTAGGCAGTTAGGCACATAAATTAAGTAATAAATTAATTAATCGCGATTCTTGCATGTAGCGGCACTATATCACGCGGCGGGCGGAGGGGGCTTACGTAGACAGTGCCTTTGTCCCGCGGCACTTATTGTTGTGTGATCGCTTTATAATCAACACATTATGCAGATCACTGTCTAGAGAACGGCTCAGCTCATATCGATTGGCCTCTCGCGCTCGGCCAGACGTTGCCCACTTGAAGTTCACTTGAAGAAGTGAACGTCAAATGAAATGAGTTTCAAAGTTGCAAATAAAAAAACGGCTACCTATGTCGGTAATAAGAGGACTCGAAAACGATTTAAAAATCGTTTCTAAGAGAAAAGTACTTGAATATTTTGACTGCACTGCCGACTGTCTTGAAAGAAGCCAGACGTGTAATAAAATAGCACATAGGTAATTAAATAAATCGCAATTTAATACAAAAATATATAATTCAATAGTTAAATCCTTAGAAAAGATCACAATGAGTTCACTTTTTGATCATTATTAATTGTTAGATCAACTTACAAGTTACAAAAACAATTCGAAATTCTATCGACATGTTTACAATTGATCGAATTCTAGAAAAACTAAAAAACTAAACAAAAAACACCAATAGCAGATATCAAAGACGTGTAATTAATGAATATGAAAAGTCGAAGTGAAGCTGAGTGCTATAGTATAGCGAGGTGGTACTGGAGCCGCGGCTCGACACCTTCGCACAAAGCTTGCGACTTTAATAGCTACTTTCACACCACTAGTGAAATGCCTGGCGATGCTTGCGAAATATTTGTTTGGGGATTTTTTTAGTTCATTATTGAGTTTTACATTTTTCCTGTACATACACGTTGTATTTAAAGGAAGGGCGTAGCTGGTTATGAATATGAAAATTAATCATAATTCGCTACTGGCGAATAGCTGTAGGTATTATGGAATAGAATGTGGTAAGATTAAGTTAGGTAAGTAGGTAGATATAGGTATACCTATAGTTGAGAATTTAAACCAGAATGTTAGTTTAAGATGGTGGGCTGACTATATATGAACTCGTGTCACAACATTTGTATATTTCACGAGCTCTACAAAATGGCAAAGATAACCAATTTAACACCTACCTGCCTGTGTTTATACTGTGCTATCGAATAAATTTGGAGAGCGAAATATCTATAAAACTTAAACTTATCTATCTTATCTTATGTATCCGTCTATCTCATCTTATGTATCTTTAACTTATTTCAGAATACATTAATTCCCATCTAAAGCAGAAGTATTTCGAAAACCAGTGCAACGCTCCCAAAGCGAATAAAGACCAGCGCTCAGTGCACTAACGAAAATATTTACCACAAACAAACAGTACAATCGGATTTATTTATGAGTAATAAAACAAACAGTTGGCAGTCTACAGCTGACGGCGTAGAGTTCACATTGTAGGGCGCAGCCGCCCAGCCGCCCACGACCCCCCCATTTCTAATTAGCCTCAAAATGAAACTATCGCCCCCACACGCTAATTTAAACCCTAAACCGCATGTTTAAAGTCTAAAGTCCCACACAGATAACAATAATAGAGGACACTCGACCTCGCAGTGCGAATTTTTCTAGTTTGTTTGTTATCGAGACAGGTGTGAAGGATTCTAAACTATCGCCTGAGGGCTCTCCAGTTAGGATATTGTTGAATTGACTAATAAGTCAGAACAATGGATCCTTTATTTTACCTTTGTGCTTTGCGACGGTATCTTTGTGTTTTGCGCTGAAATTGGAAACGGTTTTGGTGGAATTCAAATTGGCAATCTCGCTTTGTTTTTAGGGTTTTGTGAGAAAATTAACAAACGTTGATTGAATGCACACAATTTCAATAATTTGAATATGTCCTCTAAATGGATGATTAAATTAATAAAGAGCTTGCGTTTGTATAATTTCTTAGAAAACAACGTTATGTACGGAATTAATTAAATGAAAAATTAATTAAGTGAAACGTGGAATTCTTGGACACAGTATACTGAAAGAGATGTTAACCGCACGACTGTGTACCTTATACAAGTTGTGATAGAGTCTACAATTCAGTTGAATCACTTCAAGAATTTTCCAAACTGGAATACAACCTCATTATAAGAACTCCAATAAATTTTTAGCGTCGTCAGAAGTTTTCAGATCGTCCGTCCCTGTCTCGCGCGTGGGGTTGAGCTATGTTGTGTCCCGCTCGTTGGCCGATTATGATAATATCCCCGGGGCAGAATATAAATTGGGCGCTTATTTACAATGAGTTATTTAATACGAACGTATCATCGTTATGGTAATTTTATTAAATATTGTGTTGTTCAGCGCTGATATTGTCGTACTTTATGGGCCATGATTTGAATACGAAATTGAGTAAATATATGTAGTATGTATTGATATTAAATATTTTATTATGACTGCGATCATTATTAGTAGGAGAAAAGGGAGATATCATTAGTAAGTAGAGTTTGGTACATTAGTACAAGCTTTGCAACCTCCTCCCCTTCTATTTAGTACAAAGATCCTCCAAAACCAAGCACCTTTCATGTTATAATACCATGAAAAATATGTACAATTAAATCAATTCAAGCATTTTTAAAAGCCTAAAGAGACTAAATAAATATTACAGATTCGTTCATCATTATTACAATACGTATACACGATTCAAGAAAACCGCCAAAAACCGCAGAGCTAAAATCGGAGCACAAAAACAAAACATATTTGTCAGTAGGATACGACGTTCCCGGCCGCCGTCCCCACTTTTGGACTTTTTGACGCAAGATGGCTTAATTTCGCTTTCTTAAAACCTCCATTAGCAAGGGTCGCACGGATTAGCATTAGGACAATGTACAACTTCAGAGGGACTGGTTTTTGTTCCGTAATTACGGTGTGAACGTTTTATTTTTTTAGAAACATGCAACGGTTTTCGGAAGTGTTAGCTGGTAATTAGATTTGACTTTTGCCTTCTCCCTTTGAAATCTAATGAAGAAATAACTCTATGTCTTATAGGAGTGAATCGTAAAAATATCTAGAAATTCTTTCCTTCGCCACGTCGCTTGTAGAAGCAATTAAAAATGCCTGTAAAACTTTGTAAAGTTTAAAGAACGGACAAGAAATGAAGACTCCGCGCCGCAAATAGGTCATAGTTGTATGTTTGTTCGTTCAATTGGGCTGTGCGAGGGTGTGAGGGGGGAGGGGATGTCGCGGGTGTGCGCGGGGAGGGAGGGAGGGGCACGCGGCGCCGACTTCATTGTTAATTCACTTTCGAACCAAACCTTGCAATGACAATCGTTCGCCGGCGCGCGACACAACGGGCAATGAATAAATTAACTATAAATGCCAATGATATAATTATTCATATTAACATTGTAATCTAGTTGAATGAATAATTATTCCTGCCTATTTAGGAAAAACGATCCAATATTTTATGTAGAGCGTTTTGTTTGTAACTTATTACCTAAGTAGTGATTTAATTAACATAGATTTGATCTCAAATTATAAAACAAAAGGTTATAAACGTTTTGACAATAGATTTTTTTTTATAATTTGATTTAGATATCACTGAGTACCTTAAATAAGTAACGCTTAACGAAGCACTACGATTTTTCTTTAATTAACATGTACCTACCTACTACAGAGCAGAATAGCTCTACATAAGCTAATTTTTCACAATAAATATGTATAACCCTAACGAAAAATTTAAATTTTATGAAGAGGAGAAGAAATCTCCTCCTTATAATTATGTCAATATTCAGTATTTAGTGTGAAGTCCCATGTCCCCTAGTGGGGTAAGGGGCAGATGTATTATTATACATCTGTTTCACTGATCGATTTTCTTTATGGACAAGTAGGTGATCAGCCTTCTGTGTCCTGCCAGACCGAGACATTTTTTTTTCTTCGTTTCCACCGGGAATCGAACCCAGGACCCCTCGTTGCTACGCTCACGCGTCAACCACTGTACCAAGGAGGCGGTCAAATTCAGTAATTAGTAATGGCTAAGTTGATAATGTACCTACATATTACCATCACCAACCATAATTTGAATTTATTTCCAATACCTAAGATAACTCACATGAAATTATTTATTTAGAACCTAATAAACCCATAGTTTGATATACGATTAAACAAAACCAATGTTAACAACTGATCCTAAAAACTCATTTAATTAAAAACGCAAAAAAGCAACTAGGTACCTACAATATTCCGAACCAAGTGTGCCCCAAGCCTAATCGGAATCGCTTAATTCCGTCACCGTATGAATTCGCTATTTTCTTATTAAACGCTATCCACCGTTTAATGAGGGTTTCCCGGGGCAAGTCGCCGCTAATATATTAATGGCTGTAGGGGCAATCGTGTGCCCCAGCCACCTTGCGGACATGGCTTTGATATTTTAACGGGTTTATAGCGTGATTTTTTAAGATTTGTGGTTTTGGTATTTTTGATTTTGATATGCAAGATAAATACTTGCATTTTTATTACTAGATACTGTTTTATTTATATTTTTATAATATTTTTCTGAAATTTGATATTTGAAAGAGGTGTTTGGTTTGATAGATTTATCGGATAGTTTTTTTCAGTAGGTTTATCTTAAGTTTTATACTTACTTACTATATTAAAAAACTCTTTTGCCCAAGAAAAAAAACAATCACCTGTGTTTGCAAACGCAAGAGCTTTTTTTTAATTGAAATTATATTGTTTGCTCTATATCTGACTTAAAGCCTCATCTTATAACTATGCATATCTGGAGAATATAAAATTCAAAAGAATTTCACCTCGGGGTTTGCTGTAGAACTAGTAAAAAAACTTGATAATATGACCTATTTGTTCAGATTATAATCAACGAACGATATTAAAATTCCAATAACATAATATTATAGATTCATAATACATAGATGATAGAGAATCAATGAAATCAATATTCTGTCTGTTGCAAGTATTCAGTGGATATAAACTTCATCATTTTAATTGTTTACATTCTTTATTAAAAAAAAAACGCACTGTTTCGTACAAAATATATTCCCAACACTGAAATACCTAACACTTGCAAGGTGTGAAAACTTGAGGCATTTTCAACTTTGACCGAGATTCGTACAAAAAAACACGAAGCTAATTTCCCGTAAAAGTTGTTCCATTTGCCTACAATTAGAACAGAGTAGGACCTCAAAATACCCCATTTTTCTCAAGCATACAACGGAAAAGCTTAAAAACTGACGTATATACAGCGCTCAGCACGACCATTTTGAAACAACAAGACGCCACATTTCATTCTTCTGCAAAAGCGTCTTCAGAATTTACTATGTCCGTGAAAAATAATTGCCCCCGGGTGGAGGCATTCGAATATGAGCTCTATAGCCCGGGAATAGAGCTCGATTGTACGGAACACGCGAAATAATGCTAACTAAATATGAAGACATTGTAGTTAGTCGTTTGTTTGCTACAAGCTAAGTGCCAATTGGTTGTTTTTTTCTTTTTGCGTCGTTATGCCCCCCGCCCGCCGCCCCGCCGTCCTCGGCTCGATTGTCACTCATGTTAGCGCGAGGTGTGTTCATTAGTTTTTAGAGGAACAATAGCTAGGTGTTAGATTGTAAGAGAGTCGGGAACAAACGACTATTTGTACTTCGAACAAGGCCTGAAGGATGCGAGGAAGAAAGGGAGCTTATTATGCTACGCTGTTAGGCGTTGTTTTATTTGATATTTAGACGGGATTAGCTGAGCTCACTTTTGAAAGGAACGTGAATTATCAGGGTTGATGCAGCTTTTAAAATTGTATGTAGCTTTTTCTGTAAATTGGAAGATATTTGTGTTTATTGGAAAATAAATGAATTAGAATTTTATAATCACACAATTATGTAGTTTTATTTCAGTTCTTTAGATAGTACCTTCTTTTAAGTAATCTAGAAGTTCTTTTTACATTATATAATATACTATAATTACTTTTAAATTAATGTACATATATTTTTATTTGCAAGCTTACGAAATCAATTAAATCTTGTTTCATTGTTAAATATATCGGGAGAAAAGGTAAGTATTTAATTAAGTTTTGTTTATCTAAGTACCTATAAAAAACTTTAACATTAAATTTATGTAGGACTATTGCTTATCTACTGGATATTTACAAACATTTTTAACTGTAGAATAAATTTATGAAGATAAAAATAATTTGTCAGTCCTTAATCGATTTTATATTTGCAAAAGTAACTTCAAGCGCATAAAGGAAAAGATAAAAACGGTAAGTATGTCTTATGACCGCCTCCTTGGTACAGTGGTCTGCGCGTGAGCGTAACACCGAGGGGTCCTGGGTTCGATTCCCAGTGGAGACGAAGAAAAAAAATATATCGGTCTGGCAGGACATAGAAGGCTGATCACCTACTTGTCCCTAAAGAAAATCGATCAGTGAAACAGATGTATAATGCATCTGTCCCTTACCCCACTAGGGGACATGGGACTTCACTGTGTCTTATTAAGAAAAACTGAAGGTATACCTCACAGGTATAACTGCTACAGATTGACTAGTAGAGCAGGCTCCAAGGAGATGTTCGTTTGCAAAAATCGCGGACCTAAATCTGACTTCTGATATATATTGTATAGAT
>CAJQZN010016523.1:0-25646 GCA_907164685.1 Colias eurytheme | reverse complement strand
TTTAGTATCAGCATTGCACCCGTGCGAAGCCGGGGCGGGTCGCTAGTAACTTATATTGTCAAACTTTTTCTCCATGCGGGTAGTTAAGAAACAGCGCCATAAACATTAGTTGGCAACAAGTCGACTACACCTGTTGGCCATTACTCGCTGAACTTTACACTGATGTATTGCGAGATATTATAGTCATAGTTTTACTAGAAACGACAGTTTTTTGCCACAATTTTGCGTAGTGGCTCTTTAAAAGTGACCGCATCACGTTGTGCTTTATTTTTCGCAATGAGCCTCTATCTATTTCAACCGGTTCATCTCTGAAATGTTTTTAAAAAACACCTTAATTACTTCTCATTTAAATTTTTTATCTCAAAGCAAGCAAACAGATAGGTGGGCCAAATAATAACTGATGGTGATACAGGTGTTTCCCGGGCTGTTAAGGACAAATACGCTATTTTCTTGAAGGTTCAATGCCGTAGTTTTTATGTAAACATAAAATATTAGGAAAGCTTTCTTTCTATTTAGTTTTAAAGCAACTTCTATAGTCCCTAAATCTTGTCCGCTGTCTTTTAAATTGATAATTTCTCGTATAAATGTCACTTATTTCAGTCACTTCCAGCACTCTATGTATTTATGTTGGTTTTAATAGCAAAATGGTTTGTAAGTTAATGGGTTTTAAATGTTTGCGGACGGTAAAAACATTCGTTTCATACTGTTCATTCATTTGGTAACTGAAGACCTACCTACATTGTACTATTTAGGTGTTTACGCTCTACTTATAAATTTTGGGAACATTTTTACGATTCTGGTTCAAATGATAATACAGTCGGCATTTATTGTACGCATTTTATGAGCTTTTTTCTGACTTGAGTTTATTTGTATTTGTTTTTACAGGAATATAGTACTTTATTGAGTAGTTAAATTGATTAAAAATGCGCTTTCTTCCTTGCTATGTTACCATAATGTATCAAGAAAAACTTCCCTTAAAAACCTTAAAATGAAACTGAAAAACAATTACCTATATCATCTTACAAGTACAAATAATTGAATATGATATCTTCTTAATCCATTTAATAAGCTCAGATTCTCGCCCTAGATATTAATTATTATAACACTTAATTTTACTATTTCAGGCTTAGGCAGGCAGGCTTATTATCAGCTGTGTTATTATTTTGCTGTGTTCTTACTTATTATTTTATAACATATCTATAGTTGCAGATTAAACAGAGATTTTAGACCAAACTAAACACATTATACACTAAATCCGATAATAGTTGCAACGTTTAGTATATTCTAATATGAAGGTACAGTGTCGCCTAATTTCCCCCGGGAGCCGGGAGGTCCCGATAACGAAATATTGGCTATATTTGGACTTCGCTTTAATATGTGACAGTTCATTATAGGATTAGTAACTGTGTTGGTACACCAGAAAATTTATATTTTAAATTTTTTATATTTTATCAGATTTTTTTTTATAAATTTCGAAATTAAAAAGGTAGCATAAGTTAATTTAAACAGCCGACATTTTTAAAAACGTCGAAATAATTTTCTGTGTGAAAAAAATTTCAGTTGTCTTCTAATTTTGTGTAATGTATAAATTTTTACTATTAGGCAGGAACATCGATATTTTTTGTAAAAAAATGTATTATAAAATAACAGCACAATATCTACATTAACCTGAGGGCTGTACCCTCTCTAGGGTTGCCGTAACAACGTAATTGTGCAGATAAAAAACACCTTGGGGGTTCTTTATACGATTTAAATGACAATTTTCACGCTGTGCTACCTTTGTAATACAATTGTTCATTGAATTATGGCGGCATTTTACACGCAAATTGAAAAGTTACGTTTTTTATACACCCTATATAAGGTTCTTTATTAGGATTAATTCTGACGAATTTTACACAGAAGACGAATTGACAATGCCAATAGAATCAAGCCGAAAGTAATCGATTTTTCATTTTTCATTATACATGAACCACCTGTGCATGTAGGTAGGATAATTAGTGAAATACCTGAACTCAACTAATTATAATAAAACTAAATTTCAACACACTTAGCTGTATTGTAGCACATAAACCAGTTCGGTCAACCCCCACACCTAATCAATTAGGAAAAACAGAAACAACAACAAAATTACTGCTTATTAAATAAAATATAATCACTACATAGTATAAAACAAAGTATACCATCGCGGACTTTTCTGTAGACCTTTTCAATGTGTATAATACTTAGTACATTATTTTGATAAAACTCGTAGGGTTCAGCCTGCGTTTGCAATTTTTTTCCCCTGTCCCTATGTCCCTATGTCCCTATGTCCCTTTGTACGCTTAAATCTTTGAAACTACGCAACGGATTTTGATGCGGTTTTTTTTAATAGATAGAGTGATTCAAGAGGAAGGTTTATATGTATAATAAGATCCATTAAGTAGTGGAGAAGTACTGTTATTTTTGAGGTTTCTAATGTGATGTCGTAAAAAATTACATTTATTCCGCTTACATTGCAAACGCAGGCTGAACCCTACGAGTTTTATCAAAATAATGTACTAAGTATTATACACATTGAAAAGGTCTACAGAAAAGTCCGCGATGGTATATGTCTATCTCTTATGGATAACCCACAATAACTTTTTTTTGTCATTTACTTTTTACGACAAATAATGGCTAATTTTCGAAGCGATTTTAACCAATACAGCATTAATCCTTAACCAATTAAATACCATGGATACATTGTTCATTTAATATAGATCTATATGGCCCTTTACACCGTATGATTTAAGTGAATATTTTCGAAGATATTACAGATTTAAAAATTGCAGGACGTAGCGTTTGCGGCCGCCCGGCTATGTATTTTATACCCGTGCGATGCCGGAGGCCGGAGCGGGCCGCTATATTTTTATACCTATACAACGTTCACAATTTTTCTGTAGTGTATTTAGTACTAGCTGCTCCGCGCGGTTTCACCCCCGTGGCTCCACTCCTGTTGCCCGTAGCGTGATGAAATATAGCCTATAACCTTCCTCGATAAATGGGCTATCTAACACCGAAAGAATTTTTCAAATCGGACCAGTAGTTCCCGAGATTAGTGCGTTCAAACAAACAAACAAACAAACAAACAAACAAACTCTTCAGCTTTATAATATTAGTATAGATCAGCATTGCACCCGTGCGAAGCCGGGGCGGGTCGCTAGTTAAATAATAAAATTCGACACGACATGTGACTTGGCACTTGGCCAACGTGGCCCGATCCCTTATGAGAGGCCCGTGTACCAGCAGTGAACATGGACTGATGATGATAATGAAATACAACAAAAAACACACCCTGTATAGCGCCCGCCCAGCACAGCCAAAAGAGCGCCCATTTCGCCGTCCTGAAGCGTTGCAACCAGCTCGGCCGCACCACCCCCCAGCCGCACCGCAGCGCACGCTCCTCTGGTGACAGCTGGGATGCTGCGTCTTCTTCACCCTGGTGAAAGAAGATATTTTGAACACCCTGTATATTAAGGTATCGGTGATTGAAAAGTCACTACGCTGCAGCTATGATTTATTCTAAAACTTGAAAGGAAATTTGAACATCCTGCATTTTAAAGTTAATTTAAATATAACTATATCGTGACGCTTTATGTGGCAATTTTATTTTAGTAAGCATTACTATTCGAAAAGTTGTTAGAAGGAACAGAAATATAAAAGTTTTAAACATTTGAAGTATGTAATATTATGGAGCTATTTTATTCTAATGCTTTTGTTCTTACAAATTAATTATTTAATCAGTCGCGTTCTAATAATATAAACAATACAATACAGCATAAAAAAATCTTTTACTATGGACACAAAATTTATTCAAACATCCCCACTATGGAACCACAGACAAATAAATAAAAGGTTACGGAACCCTAAAGACCAAGAGCACTAAATCATAAGCCCGTTGCACCAATTCGTATTGAATTATACAACAAGAGGCCGGAACTAATAATATTGTCACAACGAGATCAAGATTTAATGCTCAATGCGCCCACATTCTGTTCCTTAATTAAGTGTGCTTGGCTAAAAATTGTGTGTTTTTTGTTCCCTTTGAGTTATAGTGATATGGGGCTATAGAAATTGGTGAATTGTTGTGCTTTTTGCGTGTTAAGCTATAGCTGACACCGCTGCAGCTGTGTGTAACCTTTGGAAAATTTTGCATTTACGATTACCTAGAATAATATGTTCAATTTTCTAAAATTAAAGTACATTATGCTTGTGCTCCAACTTCTTAAAATAAGATCGCAATATGAAACGCAAGGTTAATACACAATATTTAACTACACGTATAATTGTTTAAATCGTTAATTTAAACGAATAGGATTAGGATATTCCCTCCCACGCAAATAGGGAAAGTTACAATTTTGAATTATAACCTTATAACCCAACTATCACGTCAACGAAGCCACGGGATAAAGCTAGTTACATATAAATAATAAAGGACAGAGTGGGCGGTCTTTATTACGCCAATCGGAATTCATTGGAGCACCACTTATAGCTTGGCTATTTTTTGCTACACTTATACTGTCGACTCTAATTTGTATGAAATTTTAATAAGGAAATATCTTGAATTCCTTGATTGAGAATAATACTTCTTTTTGTATGATAATCCGCATGCAAGAACTACTGATACAGATTGTGTGGAGTATGTTCCTGAAATAATAGCTTTTTATTTTTAAGCTATTGCATAGCTTCTATCGCGGGCCTTGAGCGGGGGGACCGAATCGAGAAATTCCGTAACGAAAAACCTCACGCTCCCCACGGGGACGGGCACGGAGGTGTGGCTTGAAGGCATAGCATGCAATAGCTTTACCGCGGCAGTCCCCGAGTGACACACGTCTTTTTATTAGGTATTTTTTATTAATTATGATTTTAGGTAAGTAGATTTATACACGAGACAAATAACACGTAAGTAGTTTTAATTGCATATTGTACCATTATGAATGTGAAAGTTTGTGACTATAAATGGATGTTTTATTATTTCACGAAAATAAACTGAATAGATGAATCTTATCAGAAGTATAGAATAACACATGAGTTATGGATCTTGATTTTGCCTGCGAGTTCATCGGCGGGGGTAATCGCGCGCCACACCTAGTTTCCAAATAAATGAAGTAAATGTTAGATATTCTAATATTCCAGTATTTTATAACCCAATTCCATCAATACACAGTATAACTATGCAGTTTTTATGAACTACAGAGTTATGAAAGAAGCCGAAGGTCGCCGTCAAAACGTTAAAATCTCATAAATAGAGAAAATGCATAGAACATCGTGATTTAAAAGGCAATTAATTAGAATTGGTCCTGAAAGACATTGGTATAATCGTAAAAAATATTACAGAATTATGAAACATGCGTGTAATAAAAATGGCATTCATGTATATTTATAAGTATTGTGTTATGGTAGAGCAAGCATTTCATGAAATAAATATATTGAAATAGCAGAATATTTTATTCTTATAACCATGCCTATTTTATATTTAAAAGATACCCTTTGGGTCTGATCAAGAGTTCCATTTTTTTAAAATCTTTGTATCTAAATCTATGTACACTGTACAGCCCACATATAACTACTAAGTATAATAAGCCTGACCAATACGAACTATGCCTAGTCATCTAGAGCATCTAATCTGTGCCTAGAGTGCATAGAATTTATGCTTTTGTCTAACACTAATATTAAAATTAAATACAAATGGTATTACCACTAAAAAATTTAAACGCAGTCTAATTTTAAACGGATCTGTCACTAATAGTTATCAATGTAAAATACGACAAAACCAGATTAAAGAACCAGCGCTTGAAGATAAACCCTGTCTAAAGATTTTTGTGGTAATACAGAATGTTTCGAACAACAAATAATGAAAAAATAAATCTTCGTCTGGATTTCTATAGGCTTAGTGTTTTTAAGACCCTCACCTCACACCAGCTTAGACTATATTCCTACACCAGGAAGTCACTCTAGACCTTAAGAGTTCCGTTTTAATATTAATCTTTTATATAAGGTCGAAGAATACACAGGATACCTATTATGCCTTAGAAGTATTTATCCGTGACGGCTGAATTGGTGTTGATAAGATTTTTATGATGCACGTGCGTTGTTTATAATGGTTCAAATTAATCCATACTAATCCTTATTAATATTATAAATGCGAAAGTAACTCTGTCTGTCTGTTACTTAATCACGCCTAAACTACTGAACCAATTTGCATGAAATTTGGTATGGAGATATTTTGATACCCGAGAAAGGACGTAGGCTACTTTTTATCCCGGGAAAATGACGCAATCCCGGAAATCCCACGGGAACGGGAACTATGCGGGTTTTTCCTTGAAAACGCGGGCGAAGCCGCGTGCGGAAAGCTAGTATTACATAAAGTCAATAATTTGTGACGACATGCTCACATGGAAATGCTGATGTTTAAGCAATTTGATGGCTTTATACTTTATGATATCAACCAAGGACATTACATTTGTTTTGACAAAGGTATACTTCTTGTCTAGATGAATTTCAGTAAAATGAAAGTGATAGGATGAAAATTTGTTATGTATATTTTCCACTATATTTCCTTTTACGTGGACTTTTCTTCTCATTTCATTGGTTCTAATTTCTGCTTACGAAATAATGAGCCAAAATTTTATGGTTAAAATAAAATTTCTTTTTCCATAGAAATTTATCATGTTTCTCACGTATTATATACTTCTTTTTCATAAATAAACATTTTCCAATGAAATCGATAGTTTATTGTAAATTATTAATAACCTATTTTTTGCAGTACATTTGGATATTTAATAAATTAATAATTAAGATAAATAGGTAGTAATTTTTAAGTATCAAAGTTTAAATTTAATTAATGTAGCTATAACAGATTTAAATCTAAATAGATTAATTAATCTTATTTTAACCCTTTACGAGAACGATCATAAAACTTAACTCTAATATCAAATTTAACAATACCATTCTTTCGCGAACTTTTCACCGTTCAAAACATAGTTCGGAACTTTTCGTGCAACGAGCAGCAGAGGGCGACACTGCGGCACCAACCCTTCGCGACAGACTGAATGAACACGAAGCGTGCTACTGTATATAAACAAAATGGGGACAGAGTAAGGAACCACAGAGGCTGAGGTCTGTAAGTTTTAGATGAAAAAGCAAGCAAGATAAGGCAAAAAACTGAAGCGGAAAAAATTACAGTTCTGAAGTGTCTTAAATTATTTAAAAATTTGTAAAGGCTGTGTTTCTTCTAAAAAGGTGATATATTTTTTGTTTTTCTCAAGGTGGAAGGGTAGCATATGGATTTCTTACTGAGAGTTTTCTGCGTTCTAATAATAGTTCAATAAATTAAATTATAGTGTATTTTTATCCTATTTTTTAAAACAAATGTACCCAATTTTATTTTCTTCTCCCGAGAGCGATTTCATTGATTTCACAAGCATGAGACCATGCCTATTGCCCACATCCATGTCACGACGTCTATTTTCGCAAGATCAAACCAAATATCAAATTATAACTCTCATATACTGACCACTATACCAAACTCGATCATACAGATCAAATTAATAAACCAATGAACGGGATATACTTTCTCTGTCAGCCCAAAGTAATCTATACCCCTTCTACTGCGCACGCGCGCAAACTTATAAGTTTTAATTTAATTCCCAGTGAAACTGAATGAGCGCCATATTTTATTTTGGAGGGAAATTAAGAAACGTGGAAACATTTGTTTGCGTCTACTCGCCGGTGACGGTTATTACAGGAATGCTTTTAGTTAAATAATAATTTTCATTAACGCCTCGATGCTGTGGAGTGCTGTCGTTTGTGGATGTTTTGTGTTCCAGGGAATATTTGAAAGTGTTTGGCGGGAATGTAATTTGAACGTAATTATGGATATTCATCAAGATTCAAAAGTGTCTGTAATGAACTGTGTTTAGATGATTAGTGATGATGATATATCACTTAGTTCAGTAACCACAGTGTATCCTACTTTAATTCTTAGTAGAAAATTTTATTTGACAATGTTATTAGCAGGAGGACCTCAGCGATGTGGTTTTTTTTTTTTTTTATTGCAACCCCGGCAATGGAGCAGGCGACCCACTTGATGGTAGGTGATAGTCGCCGCCCATGACGTTTCACAGCATTAGGGAACGTATTGCCGGTTTTGAGGTGGAAGAAGGCTTTTAAGGTGGGTGTAGGCTTTTTTCTTGAAGGTTCCCATGTCATATTGGTTGGGGAACACGGAAGGTGGTAGTTTGTTCCAAAAGAGTGTGGTTCTAGGCAGGAAATGCCGTGCAAAACGCACAGTTGACGAACGCCATGCATCGAGATGGTGACGATGATATTTTTGTTTGTGCCGAGCGGTGCGGTGATGGAATTGTGCAGGTGGTATCAGTGAAAATAGTTCCTCAGAACACTCTCCGTTGTAAATGCTACGTGGTACTTTTAGTTATTAAAACAAAACAGCTCTAGTCTCAAATTTTAAGGCACATAATAATTTCCAAATGTATAAATTTAAAGGAAAATAAAGTACCTAATGTAGATAGGCAAGTTTACAACAATATCAATAATTTAAATTAAACCTTGCATGTTATCTAGTAACATGTCACACGTGAAATCCATAAAATATGTTTCACATTATAGTATTCTGAGCTTATAACGGCGTTATAAAAACCATTGTTCTTATCAGACACAAGTCCACAAGTCCTGTTTCAGAACGAACAAGAGTTCCCTAACCAAATAGCAAAACGGATATTTATAATATTTTTTTTAATAACATGCATTTAATATTAGACTTCTGATTATGACACTATATGAAAATATTTTATGTGTTAACGGCACTGCAAGACCAGATTTTAAAGTGTTAATAGAACCAATTATTATTGCGTCAAAAATGGGACAATTTTTCCATCAAGAGAGAAGCATTTGGAGCATTTTCGTTTATAGAATTTAGACCAAGAATTCAAATTGTTTTTCCAATATTGAAATCAATTAAAAACTTACTGACCGAAAATAATAATTTAAAACGGGCTGATTGAATTATATTTTAATATTTACGTGCGCAGATAGAACTTAATGATCTGAGAGATAGAGCCAACTAGTAGTTGGCAACTACGAGCTTTTCTTTACCAAAATACTTTTTTTATCATTTTTGCCTTCCTAACTAATTTGTACAGAACCTTGGATAGTTCGTGTTCCGGCGCTCACTTGGGCACATTTTCATTGAAATCATATCAATTTGTAGGCACGCCACGTGACGACAAGATGTCTTTTAAATGCAAATTTATAATCTTTAATTCTAATACATCCGTACGTTGTGAGCTGTCGTTAACACACATAGATACTATTATAGCATAGATACAAGGCTTTTGAATTGTATTATGTTTGGCTTAGCAATTATGATAATAACAAAAACAAAGTGATAAATTCGAGCACAAAAAGTATGAATTATGGACTCTAGAGTTTATCTTGTTATTTAATTTATACAGTGTGTCCGGACATGACATACCGATATTTGAAGGGGCTATTCTCCAGGTATTTTTATCGACAATTCAACCCCTCTACAGTCCCCTACCTCACCCCCCTCAAAATGGCAAACCTATCAATTCGGATAGTGAATTTATGAAAATTGTAATAACTTCGAAAGTGAGTGTCACAAAATACTAAATTTGGTTTTATTTGAACAATAGGGACCTATTTTGGGAATTATTCTAGGGACCACTAAACAAATTTAATTGATAAGAGTGATGAAACATACTTTAAAAAATTCGAAAACCATCTTGAGGGGGGTGAGGTAGGGGACTGTAGAGGGGTTGAATTGTCAATAAAAATACCTGGAGAATAGCCCCTTCAAATATCGGTATGTCATGTCCGGACACACTGTATAATAAATGCCGTGTATATAAATTAATTCCAGAAAATCCAGTAAAAAGTCCTACCTGGAATGAGCTATAAAATTACTAATTCTAATGCAATTTTATTTATGATCTGCACTGAACTAAACAGAATCTATACTTATAATAAATCTGTAGAGAGGCCAATTCTGTACATGAAATATATTTAAAAAAAAACTATGAAGGGGTGATAAGGGATCGCTACTGATGCCAAAAATGCAATCAGTAAAATTTTTGTCTGTCTGTCTGTCTGTCTGTCTGTCTGTATATTCGTTATAGAAACAAAAACTACCCGACGGATTTTAACTAAATTTGGCACAATTATTCTTCATACTCCTGGGCAGGTTATAGTAAAAGAATCATGTAAATCGGTGTAGAAACACCAAAGTTATACATGAAATACGTTATAAGTCATCGCGCGTGAATACAGAATCATGCCATAAGGATTATTTTTGTGTATCAGTTGCCGCGTTCGACGCGCTGCGCGGCGGGAGCTATAAAAATTAAAAAGGCGGCGGGTCTGCACCCGTTTCGCGTTGTCACGGCATCACGTGTGAATGGCTGAACCGATTTCGATAATTGCACGCCTCATAAGCGAAGCGTTGAGGTGGGTACTACTGTCACTTCGCGAAAAACATCTGATTTTTCAAACTTAAAATGTCTTTATGTATCATACATTGCACTTGTAAGATAATACATACACACACATATTAAGAAAAAACACTATTTTTAACGTTCATGATATTTTTGATGTCATTTTTGTTATTTAAACTAGTTAAAAAACAGTTTAAAAAAGTTCTGTCTTGGACGTCCGTGTGTCTGTATGTGCGGATCCTTTTTCTTGTTAACACGATAGCGACCGAAATACTTTACTAATCGAGTCTTTTTTTTTCTCTTACGCTTGAGTATGCTCAGGAATAGAACCCTTTCATTTTTCAGGGTCTGATTCGATGTGGTTTAATAGTTATTAAATAAACAAAAATAATAATTAATAAATATTTATTAAAAAAAAATTATGAGGCGTGCACTTTTGGATTTTCCAAATTATTCTTTTCTATTATATTCCTTGAAGTACGAGGATGGTTCTTATGTAGAGAAAACGTAAATGTACCACGGGCGAAGCCGGGGCGGACCGCTAGTAAAAAATAAACTTATAAAACGCAGACGAAAAGCGCGTGAAACATTGGTATGGTGGTATCTTTTGATATTAGTTTACAATAAAATAACATTTAAAAAGCTCTCTTTTGAAAAACGTTAATTACCTGAAAGTTGCCATTCCTTCTGACAGTGGTCCGCAGATCTATGGTGTGAAAGCCATCGTCGACCCCCTCGAAGGCTCTGTTCACACAGCCTCCAGCCTCCGCGGCCATGGTTCACTGTAAAAAATAAAACTTCATTTAAACACAAAATCAAAATAAGTATAGTATTTTGGATTATAATATTTCGGATAGAATATTTTAGATTGTCGCTTCTACCCAGAATGTTTGACAAGAAGCTTTGGATAAAAGACAAGGAACTCGATAAAAGAAGAAGGTATCTTTCCGATGAAAAGTGATTTCATTTGTCACATATTAATTCAATTAGTTGAATTCGCATTCCATGGGTTTTTATCATGAAGATATTCGTCGCGAATTTTTGGTCCTTTGAATACGCTCGAATTATCCTAGACTTACGCAAGTATAAAAATATAAGATTTGTAGATTTCACTCTGGATCAACGATTGCATAGCTGCAAAATTCTAACCTTATAATATCTCCAGTAAAGTTTCGATCTAGCACGGACAGTTGATCTTGATACTTTCTCATTCAAAATCAATCGGATAAGTCAGGTTGGAAATCGGTATTACGGATGTGGGATTGTTGAAAAATTATGGGGCTTATCGTTGCCATTTTTTCACCATATAAAATGCAATAATTACATAAAAAAAATTGATAACTCTAAATGATAACTGATCATTTTTGGGGAATTTTATATTTTCCTGTACCTAATAAATCGCCTTTTAAATCAAACATTTTCTAAAACTGTGTCACCATCCACATACTAGCATATAACCAATTCAAACACCAACAATAAAGAACCATCCTGACAATGAAGCTACAATATCACAATGGATGGGAATCAGGACATGCGCGCGCGCATACCTGCGCCTTTCTACTTAATTACTGACGTCACAGTGACTATAAAAGACGAGGTAGGGCATGACGTAGTTATTTTCTCTTGTGCATGTATGGCCCAGGTTTGGGTAGAGAATTTTGCTATATGAGTTTAAGAGGAATAGAAAATTTTGACCGTGTGATAAGAGTATTATGTACTTTTGTTGTATGTACTGTATAACATAATTATTAATTACATTATTTGTGTGTGTACGTGAGAAATTGTCTACAGAACCTTATTTCTGCGGTAAAGATAATAGGAAAGAGTCAAATTACTACTGTTTAATAAGAAATCTATCTTCCGAGTTCATTTACTTTTACCCTATTTAGAACGAACAGGTTTAGCGAATAAATACGTAAACAAATAATATAAGAATTTAAGGTATTTGTTGTTCATCCTCAATCAAAAGAAACCCGTTCGGATCAGACGCACTTTGCAGGTTTTTCTGATATCTGATATTGAAATTTAATTCAAAGATACGACTTTTCTTGCGATTTGGGTGATTTTGCTGTTCGTATTTTTTGCTAGTTACCTATTAGGTACCAACAAAATTACTTATACTTTCTATGAAAAATCTTTTAAAGGGCAATTATTTCTTTGCTTTATATTCTTGTTTATCTAACTAAATTTAATTCTCCTTTTCACTTAGCTCTCGATTCCTACAATTATTTCATACTTTTGTTTGAATTGTTTCGATATCTTTAGCAGCTTCCCTTGCATAGTTTTTGGGCAAAAATAGCCTGTGCCTCTCCGACTGTTAAGCTATTTCTACACAATTGTAAATCATGTCAATCACTTGTGCTGTTTCTTTTTAACTTTGACAATTTTAAGCACGGGTCTTTTGCAAGTCAATTGCAAAATTAATCGCAACATAAGTTACAAATAGGCATTCGAAAATGAGTGTTTGAATATTTATTATAGAAACATAAATACAGCATTTAAAAAAGCAAAAAATTGTACGAATACTAGCAATATAATGTATTATTATGCTTTATTTTATATCAAGTGCTATTCTTAAATTGGCTTATCAGTTATCAAACTCAAACTCAAACATTTATTTATTCAATTAGACTTCTTCCAGAAGCACTTTTGAATCGTCATTACATTCTTTAAATTTACCACCGATTCGGAAAGCAGTATCTATGGAGAAGAACCGGCAAGAAACTCCATAGTTGCTCTTTTAAAGTCATGTCCATATACAATATAATTTTACATTACATGTTACTTACATCTAACTACATAATATTATATATTATCATAATATGCCAAAGAACTGTCCTGTTATTCTTACGCGACAACCCTCCATGGATTTTCATCTTCCATATATTCCTTAATGCTGTAGTAGGCTCTCTGAACTAATACATTTTTTAAATAAGTTTTAAATTTAACACTACTAAACTCTTTAATACTATGAGGAATTCTATTGTAAAAACGTATACCTTGGCCCATAAATGAATTTTTAACTTTAGCTAACCTATAAAATGGCATTTCAATTTTATTTCTATTCCTTGTGCCATAACAGTGTCTATCTCCTACTTTTGTGTGTAAGTCCGCGTAAACATTATTAAATATATACTGAGATGGTACAGTGAGGATACCAATATTCTTAAAGAGATCTCTTAGTGAGTCCCGAGCACGTAAATTATATATAGAGCGTATGGCTCTTTTCTGTAATATAAATATAGTTTCTATATCTGCAGCCCTGCCCCATAGTAGAATTCCATAGGACATAATGCTATGAAAGTAACTAAAATAAACCAATCTAGCCGTATCTTCATCGGTGAGATGCCTTATTCTTCGAACTGCATATGCAGCTGAGCTGAGCTTAGCAGCGGTGGTGGCAACATGGGTCCCCCATTGTAGCTTCTCATCTAGTGTCAAACCAAGAAAAACAGTAGACTCGACAGGGTATAATACCTCCCCGTTTAAAATGATATCCCTTTTGACCTTTTTTACATTTGGAAGGATAAACTCTACACAATTTGTTTTTTTTGCATTCAATAATAAATTATTAGCATTAAACCAATTAGATATGCGTAAAAGAGCAGAGTTTACTTCGTCAACATTTGTGTCATATCTATCCACATTAAATATTAATGAGGTATCATCTGCAAACAGTACTATTTCACACATATCCTGCAAATAATAAGGTAGGTCATTAATATACACTAAGAACAAAAACGGTCCTAAGATAGATCCCTGCGGAACACCAATGTTAATCGGCGCACCGCAAGATTTCTCTCCATTAACAACAACGGTCTGTACCCTGTTCTGAAGATATGAAGCTATGAGGTCCTGAGATAAACCTTTGATACCATAAAAATTTAGTTTCCGTAATAGAGTGGAATGTTCTACACAGTCGAAAGCCTTAGAAAGGTCGCAGAATATCCCCAAAGCATTCTTTGAATTTTCCCATGCTTTATATATATGTGACAAAAGAGCTATTCCAGCATCAGTGGTAGAGCGCCCCCTTGTAAAACCAAACTGTTTGGCGTGCAGTAAACCATTTGAAACAAAATGACTACATAATTGGTTTAAAATCAATTTCTCGAAGACTTTGCTCAAAGTTGGTAAAATAGAAATAGGCCTATAGTTATTACAGTCTTCTTGGTCACCGCTTTTGAATAAAGGAATAACTTTACTAAACTTTAATAAATCAGGGAATATACCACAGTCACAACATTGATTAAATATAAACGCTAAATGGTTGGCAATGTTTTCTATAATATTATTTACTAAATTCACAGACATTCCCCAGAGATCACATGTTTTTTTTAAGTTTAATGTTTTAAAAGTTTTAACAATTTCATCTGCAGTCACATGTCGCAATTCAAATAATACATTACACTCCGCAACATGGTCCCTCAAATAGGACTCCGCAAGCACTGATGATGAATTTAATTTTTTAGTAATACTAACAGGGACACTACTAAAGAAATCTTCAAAAGCAAGCGCAACATCAGCACTTTTGTCAATGACCCTGCCAGCATTTACAAGTTTTATGGTACTATTTGTCCGGCTTTTGCCCATTTCACCATTAATAATTGTCCAAACTGTTTTAACTTTGTTATCAGAGTTGCGTATTTTATCTCTGACATATAGACACTTGGCAGTGAAACAAACTTTTTTAAAAGTTTTTGAATAATTTCTAACATAATTATGGAATGACAAGTCTTTGTTATATTGCTTCATGCCATATAACTCATATAGAATGTTCCTGCATCTGTGTATACTAGGTGTTGCCCATTGACTAAATGGTAAATCCTTGGTGATACTTAAAGATTTAACTTTAAATATTTCTTTAAACTCATTATGAACTAAATTAAAAAGATTTGTAAACATTTCACAAGGATTATTATAAAAGGATTGATCATTCAGGTTAGGCAGTTTATTATTAATATTATCTCTAAATTTATCAATGCCTTTTTTAGTTATAGGCCTAACATTAATTCTTTTAAACTTAGGTATGCAATCCCATTCCAAAACTACTTTCTGGCCACAGTGATCTGAAGTCAGTATATTGAGGATATTTTTTTCTAGACAGTTGCAATCACAGTATATATTATCAATACAAGTTGCAGAAGTAGGTGTAATTCGTGTGGGTTCATCAAAAACTTTATACAGATTAAATGAGTGAAACAAATTAACTATTCGTGTTGCCGTCTGTGTGTGTGAAAGTAAATCAATATTAAAATCACCACATACTATTACCTTCTTTTTACTCCTGCCTAAACGCTGTAATGTTTCTTCCATGACTGTCTCAAACATATTATAGTCACTGGAAGGAGGTCTGTATACGCAAACAATAATATAACGCTCAAGCTCAACACAGGACAGTTCAATGGTGCGTTCTACAGAAAGACTAACAATGTCAGTTCGTTCTTTGCATTTAACACTATTGTGTACAAAAATAAGAGAACCTCCATGAATAGCATGTGTCCTATAGTATATACTTTTTAATTTATAATAATTATCAATATTTAATAACAACTGACATTGTTTAAGCCAATGTTCTGTTACACAAAATATTTTTATACTATTATGATTTAAAAATAATTCTATTTCTAATAATTTGCTAGCCAAGCCTTGAATATTTTGATGTACAATGGAAAAAGGCTGCTTAGCTGTTGTCTTACATACTAGTTTAAATCTAGCTTAGGGCTAGTTTGTCCGTCAACACTTAACCTAGGTTGATGTATATAATTACTACTACATAAAATTATAGTAGATCGATGGTCTGATACCAAACATGTACCAGACTGGTTAATAATTTTATATGCTATTAACATAGCAAGTTCTCTCTTATATCTAAATGGCAGATACACTGTATTCCTTGTCAAGCAAAAAGATTTTGTACATGAATTTATGTCAAAATATATAAATGCATCACTATGATGATTTGTTAGGTTATATAATTTTAAGTTAATGTTATAGATAAATCTATTTTGATTTTGTGTCAAACCAGGCAAATATGGCAATGTACACAACATAAATTTGCATTTTGTCTCACTACTAATTTTCAACATTTTTTGAAATCCTATATCAATGTCATGTTTTTTTAGATTAAGACTATCTCCATATAATATAACAACAATACTATTTTCATTAAAACTAAAATTATCTAATGAATTCATGATATATGTAAATGAACTATTAGGAGTACAAAAATTAGTTACTTTATGCCCTAAGTTGTTAAGCAAAGCGCCAAATCCCTGACCAATGTTATCCGACAACACAGTAATTTCCTGCATGGAAAGATGTTTTGTTTTACTAGATGAAATTGTTGCCGTGGATGGAATACTATGCATGTCAGTGCAGTCAATGGGCTTATGGGGCGACGGTTGCTCCTTCATGAACAATTTCTATTATTTTTTATATCCAATTCCGATTTAATAATTCTCGTGTTTCGTATAAAATATTATCGTTATTATGAACAATGATTGTATGATAAAGTTTTGCCTCTGACTTTTTCTGGTTACCAAGCCTATATCTCTACATAGATGTACTATTCATTACTTACTATTGTTCATTTCATTTTATGTTTTATTTAATAGAAATATTATGTAATAACAGGACATGTAAATAAAATAAGTAAATTGAAAATATATAGTATTACTAATTGAAAGCTAATTGGTATGCAGGTTTCTGTTTAATGTCCATAAACTTTTACTAAAACTGTATCCTAGTGCATAATAGATGATAGTAGCTTAGATTACGTTGGTATAAAAATATCAGAAATGAACTGATCGCTGTAAATACTCATACACATTTATGCAGTCGGTTAATAATTAATATTTGCATATGATACTGAATCAAACAGAATGCGCTATCAAGTAACAAATGAACATTAATTCAAAGCCAAGTCGATTATAATTTATTTAAATTGCACTGATTACACGCGATAAGAGAACTCTTTTATGGTATGTTGGTAATTACCATACTCACACATACGTAAGCACACATTATATTGTTTACCTTTTACTTTGTGTAACAGTGTGTAAATCCATACTAATATTATAAATGCGAAAGTAACTCTGTCTGTCTGTCTGTTACTCAATCACGCCTAAACTACTGAACCAATTTGCATGAAATTTGGTATGGACATATTTTGATACCCGAGAAAGGACATAGGCTACCTTTTATTGCGGGCGAAGCCGGGGCGGACCACTAGTAATAATATAATTAATATCTCCTGAGTACTTGGCTAGTCTCTGTCGGAATTTAGTGGTACCTAGCTACCTATCTACATGAATAAAAAGTTACATACATATTTTGGATAATTCTCTATAATAAATACCTAACTGACAAACAGTGGAGTTTATTAATTTGAAACAATTTTAGCTATTATCCGAAAATGTAGGCTATGTCATCAAGATTAACATTATAAATATAATTTTTTAACATTAAGTATGAAAATTTATTTATTTAACTAGATATATTGTAGTAGATATATGTTCCAATTTACTAGTGTGAAAACCTCAGCAGTTTGTTCAATCTTTATAATAATCTCACACTGACATTTTTACAGAAATATATTGCACGCCTCATAAGCGAAGCGTTGAGGTGGGTACTACTGTCACTTCGCGCAAAACATCTGATTTTTCAAACTTAAAATGTCTTTATGTATCATACATTGCACTTGTAAGATAATACATACACACACATATTAAGAAAAAACACTATTTTTAACATTCATGATATTTTTGATGTCATTTTTGTTATTTCAACTAGTTAAAAAACAGTTTAAAAAAGTTCTGTCTTGGACGTCCGTGTGTCTGTATGTGCGGATCCTTTTTCTTGTTAACACGATTATAGCGACCGAAATACGTTACTAATCGAGTCTTTTTTTTTCTCTTACGCTTGAGTATGCTCAGGAATAGAACCCTTTCATTTTTCAGGGTCTGATTCGATGTGGTTTAATTGTTATTAAATAAACAAAAATAATAATTAATAAATATTTATTAAAAAAAAATTATGAGCCGTGCACTTTTGGATTTTCCAAATTATATTTATATTTATTACTCTTAATATCTATACTAATAAAGCTGAAGAGTTTGTTTGTTTGTTTGAACGCGCTAATCTCTGGAACTACTGGTCCGATGTGAAAAATTCTTTCGGTGAGGTAGCCCATTCATCAAGGAAAGCTATAGGCTATACATATATCATCTCGCTAATACCAACAGGAGCGGAGCACTGCGGGTAAAACCGCGTAGCACAGCTAGTTTCATATAAATACAGTTCTCGTGTCACAGTGTTTGTTACAAATCTCCTAGGAAACACGGCTGATCGATTTTTGAATGCGCAGGCGTTTGGATAAGCTCGAATTTCGACCACATAGCCATAATTTACAGGAAGGTACGAGAAAGAAGAGGTAGAGATTAGAGAATATATACTAATATTATAAATGCGAAAGTAACTCTGTCTATCTGTCTGTTACTCAATCACGCCTTAACTACTGAATCAATTTGCATGAAATTTGGTATAGAGATATTTTGATACCCAGAAAGGACATAGGATAGGTTTTATCCCGGAAATCCTACGGGAACGGGTTTTTCTTTGAAAACGCGGGCGATGCCGCGGGCGGAAAGCTAGTACAGAATAGAATTTGTTTTACAGATTTATAGAACTTTTATGATGGTCACAGGTTACTGGGAAAAAATTCGAAATATAATTTCCTAATCATATTACTTAGGCCCGATAATACGATAGCCTATTTAAAATGATTATAAAATTATAATCTTCTTTAATTTATTTTATAAGAACAACTTTTGCATAACATGATGCATTTCAATTTGTTACAATTAACATATTAATTGGTTCGAGTAACTATATCCACTTATTTATCAATATTATGAATATTCAATACATTAAGTGTTCGATACTGCGAAAGGTCTATATTATCGTCAGAGAAATTAGTTAATTTGTTTTTTTAATTTCCTTTAAGAGATAAAAATACCTGATGTGGAACTAATTGTTTTTTACGACACAGAAATGTTTCGAAGTATCTTATTTATTTGTATGAAACATTTAAATTTACCAGAATAATTAGTATAAAACTGGTTCGTCAATAGAAAGCTACAATATTTTAATTTTTAATTATATGGAATGTGATAGTGACCTAATTACTTTAGGCTTTAAAATATTTACCATAAAAATAAATTCACACAAGAGAACGCAAAAAAAACAAGTTCTGACTTCTGAATAATGTTTGTTATGTAGTTGATGAGTTATATATTGAGCTATGTAGTTGATATCGAATCAGTTTCCCTTTTTATAGGAAGTATGGGATTCCAGACAAGATTCCAGGCTGATTTCGCAATAGTTAGGATTTAGGTCATTCGATCTCAGGCTATAAGGCAGCACAGCCTACCATAATATTATGACAAGGTTGAAAAAATTCCTTGCGTCCGTCGTATAGTCGTATCGCATATTTAAATATCAAATCGCATTTTGGTTTCAACTAACGTTTCAACCTACTATCTAGTATCTACATTATATTGTTGTTCATACTAATGACAGTCTAATGGTTGTGCATTACATACGATTAGTTAATTAAGTCATTAAAATAACATCTTTTATGCACCATAAGTTAAAAGTTAATGTTTTTAATTTTAATTGTTATAGTAACCAACAAACTAGATTCACAACAATCTTAAAATGATATTCCAAATTCCAACCTATGTAGTTAATCATAAATTACATACCTTTTAGTTATTATTTCATCCTTTTCGTAATATCCTTTACACAAACATAATTTTGAACTTACAAGCACGCACTTTCACAGATTATATCAACATTAAACTTATGTAACACAGAACAGTAAAAGTGAATGGCGCGCAAATACAATTCGAATTTTGAATTTATTTTACGCGCGAAACGTTTGCCTTTTCACCTGTCGCGCGGCAAACTGACAGTGGCGCGCGCGCTCCTAGTGACGTACGAATTTCGAAAAATTCACAAGCTGCACTCAAAATCAATATGTACTCAACTGAAAAGTAAAATTTATTTCTCATGGACTCAAATACAATTACTTTTGTTTATGTTTGTATATTCAATCATATATTATCCACTTCAAAATACTTACAATGTTTTAAATAATACCTACTTTAATTATACACTAGTGGTAAGCCCCGGCTTCGCCCGTGGTACATATTTCGCAATAAAAGGTAGCCTATGTCCTTTCTCGGGTATCAAAATATCTCCATACCAAATTTCATGCAAATTGGTTCAGTAGTTTAGGCGTGATTGAGTAACAGACAGATAGACAGAGTTACTTTCGCATTTATAATATTAAGTATGAATGTACATATTCGAAATGAAGAATTCTTTAAAATTCCAAATTATACAAAAAATAAATTTAACTTCAGTATTCATATCAAAAAAATAATAAGTCATCAAAATTTTTCTATAATATAGTTAACTAACCAATAATTGTAAACTACATTTTAAATAGATAAGTCTAACCTATTTAGTTTAATATTTACACAAGTGATTATGGCTAGTATCACATTGTTTACTTCGCATTTTTGTATCATCATTAGTTAAACATTTACAAAGAACATTTATTATATTAATCGTTATAAATTCTTCTATACTTACTTACGTATACTTGCACAATGCATACAAGTATTATACAGTAATTTAACATATATTTTCCCACACGATCAAATCTATTATCGATACAATTTTACCGATAATCGCACCTCACTAGACCGGTCAAGGACCGGGACCAACCTGTTTGACCGGATATGTAGGGTGGATAGACGCAAGAAAATTATGGATTTTTATGCATGGCTACACTAAGAAACTTTATGGCACCTAATTAGTACTTAATATTCCATTAATTATTGTGGCGTGGTTAAATTTGTGGGAACAAACGAAGGAAGTGCCCATCTAATTATTATTAATTGTATTTTTTTTAATAAGAGACTGAGGCTATTGAAATCATGATAAATAAAAACTTCGAATAATATATCCGACATAAATCAGTGCATTTCTAGCTCAGTATCCTGTATATTTATTATTTACTAGCTGTGCCGCGCGGTTTCACCCGCATTGCTCCGCTCCTGTTGGTCTTAGCGTGATGATATATGTATATAGCCTTCCTCCTTCCTCGATAAATGGGCTATCTAACATCGAAAGAATTTTCCAAATCGGACCAGAAGTTTCTGAGATTAGCGCGTTCAAACAAACAAACAAACTCTTCAGCTTTATATCAGCTTTTAATATTAGTATGTATAATAGTTTAATTGCAAAACTATAACAAAACCTTGATGACCTAAAATTATAGTTCGCTGTTCGCTGCAAAAACTGAAATAAAAAAAAATTTGTGTGGTTTTATGAAACCACGGTAAAAGTGAAACTGTTCGAACGGTTCCGAACACTGCTTTGTGTAGCGCATGTCGCGTGACGGTCGGCTGCCGAGTAGGTATACCTACTCGGCAGCCGCGATACACGCGACGTGCGCTACAGTCTAGGGTTGTTGAGGATTCCTCTTCCGCTTCCTCATAATGCGGAAGTTCCGCAATAATTTGGGTTCCTCTACCGCTACCGCATCCTCAAAAATGAAAATAAAAAAATCCTCTTCCGCTATCGCTTCCTCAAAATTTAGAGGAAATTTATGAGGATGCTGATCCGATCGGGCGGCGAATTTACAAAGCCTATTTAAACTAATATATGTATGTATTTGAGTCCCCGTCCGATTAGGGCCCTTCTGGCCTCCTCCACTCAAGCGACAGCTCAAGCCGAGGTTCGTGGTCCCCGTCAAGGGGGGACGCCCTTGTGCATGTCACTACCAGGGTGAACCTTCAGTTCACCCCCGCGTCCGCGTTAAAATGTAGAAGCCCTTCTGACTAACATTGAGAGACACCACACAAAAAAAAAAAAATGTATTTGAGTTACGAGTCGGACTCTACTAACGAACAAGAGTAGAGTCACAGTATTACCATTATTTCCTACAGTAGTGCGACGAATGTACTTGTGCAGAGAAACGGAGGGGAACTGGCGGGGGTCGGGCGACGCGGGCCGCGTAAAGCAAACACGCTTAGTTTGCTTTACCTAGCGCGAAAGGATGACGCAGTCGTATTTTTTGTGTAATAATTTTATTATACATAGGTACTTACATATTCTATTATGGCGCGCACAAACTGTTCGGTTTACGGGTGTAAATCTACATTGAAATCCCAGAAGGAAACAATATTTCAGAAAGATTGTATTAAACACTTGACCGTAATTTGAAGCTTACTTCATTGAGAAGGCACCTAGCTTTTTCCGCCTATTTTTCCCTCTCTTTCCGTTGTATATATGCTATCTCTCTCGCACACCTCTCCACCAGGTGGCGGGGCGCACGATAATGTCGGGCGCTGGATGTTTTTCATTGGCGTCTAGCTTCCGCCGCGAGAAGGTTGTCTACAAGACTACAACCTTGGTGCTATTAAGTATTAAGTATTGCTTAAAGCAAGTGTTAAAAGTGTTAAAAAGTGTATCCCGTCGGATCGGTACAGTGAGTTATTTTTACATCTATTCTAATAATATTTTACTTAAAAATGAGTAAAAATCTTTAAAGTCAACGGTATAATCGTTGGACTTTATTTAAAATGCTGAGGTTTTTAATGAATCCTTCAGCAATAGTTTATTTTTCAATATGCTTAAATACTTAATAGCATGAATAAAGATATTTAAAATTAACGATACAACCGTTACATTTTACTTGAAATAGTAACTTTTCTTTTGAAATATTTCATTATGCAATATGTACTAATTAATATTTGAATTTTTAATACTGTGAGTAAAGCTATTTTAACGGTGTTACCGTTCGGCTTTACTCGAATCGTTAATATTACTTTTGTGATTATTTGATATTACTAGATATATCAAATACCCTCTCTTGTATATAGATATTTTTAATATTTTATTTCATTTTTAATAATGTGTTTTTATTACAAGGGTACAAGTGAATTTTTCGTGGAAAAATTACAATTAATACTTAGTATGGATATGAGCCAACTCAAAGCTTTACAGGCATACAATCCATTGCTACGACTTTATTACATTGTCGTTATCGCTAGGAACGGTTCGGAATTCCTATCATAGTTTATTACTAAAAATTATCGAACGAGATGAGTCAGCTCCAAGAAGTCACGACATGTCAGAACATGTGGTGATATTATTTTATAAATCGTACGGGAGTTACCGCTCAACTGAATAATGATGGAATTCGCTCATGTATAGTAGATACGTACCATGAATGTTCCACACATTCAAAACTATCCGTAGTCTATACGTGTCCTTTTATGAGTATTATTCTGATCCGTTTTTATGTGAAAATAGACATATTACACACGGCTAATTTGATTGAAAATTACGTTTCCTATGTTCAAATGATGCAACTTTTTTGTTAAAACGAGTAAGTACCAAAATTTTACAATTAAATTCTTTGGTTTACTGAACTTGTGCTGAAAGGGTTATCGTATAATATAATTATCGAGATACCTTAATATAAATTAGATTTAGATACATTTATTTCAAAGGATTTACAATTCACTTCTAACGTTTTAGAATAATATTATAAACTTGTACACCTTGACAAAAAGTAAAAAATTGCGGGTGAGTGGAGATTATTTTGTGCAATTAAATATAACGTCCTACGACGGTATGGTTGCGTTCGTAAGGAAGGTTAACGGATATAAAGCAACTAAATGTTACATCGATTGCATGAACAAAAATAAATATGAATCGAAGTTCATTTTAAAATTTAGTGAATTGATTTGAATTATGAATTTATTAAATGTCGCTAACATTGGAAAATAAGTTAAAGGACCTTGTTAATTGCTATATTATTTAAATGATTATTTACTGCTATTTTTATATTAGCACTAAGGTGTATTCTTGCTCGAAGCAGAATACATAAATGTGGCCACTACTCCTCGCAGGAGTTAGCCAGGTCAAATTCACCCTCGCAGGGTGTCTCTTAAGCATTTTTTTGGCAGGCCCTACTTATTTCTAGTTACAAACATCCCTCGCGCAGCTGTCGCTCGCAGGGAAATGGTGCAAATATATATCGGCCCTCGCGGGGCTTTGATTACAATCGTCCCTCACGGAAAAGATGGTGCGAATATATATCAGCCCTCGCGGGGCTTTGATTACAACCGTCCCTCATGGAGAAATGGTGCAAATATATATCAGCCCTCGCGGGGCTTTGATTACAACAGTACCTCACGGAGACATGGTGCAAATATATATCAGCCTTCGCGGGGCTTTGATAACAACCGTCCCCACGGGGAAATGGTGCAAATATATATCAGCCCTCGCGGGGCTTTAATGGCGATTGGTGCAAATATACAAAGGATTGATCATTAAAATGATCATAGATATTTGCTTTTGTCAACGAGGACCCACGAAAGAAGTTTTGGATATGACCGTATCGGATCTTCACTCTTCTAAGGTAGGTAGAAAAAGGTTTTGAAATCTACTTCACAGTGGGCAGTATAGTAAATGACCCAATAAATACAATAAAGGTTAGATACGTCAAATAATGGGCGCATGAAATTGATACTTCGTATCCTAAAAGTTTACGCTTCAGGAATCAGGAAACCACCATTGGTTTACCAATTATGGAAATTGGAATTGAACAAATTGTATTTACCAATGCAAAGCCTAATCACAACAAAGGAAGGCGAGTCGGATCAAATATCATCTCGCAGATGATTTGTGGCGGTGGTTTCGAGGATTGTCACCAAGCCTTGTGTCAACGGTATGTTTGGTATCGTAATTAAATGGCACTAGCCGACCAATTTTCATTTACAAACATCGGAAGAGATTTTTTAATCGCAAAGCGATTGAATGTAACAAATGATTACGTATAGTTGACCTCTCATAGGCCTATTTTAGTTGCCCGGTCTTGTAGGCAATTTATTTGACTCGTTTTTCAACCCATTTGACCTCATTATTGCACCCATGAGATTTTTCTTCGGGGCTCAAACAATAAATCGCTGAGGGATTAGGATAATCGTTTGTTAGACAAGTTTTTTTTTTTGTCATCCCACCAGGATTATTATATTGTATAATAAAGTTATATACAACTATTAACGTAAAACG